>OZ005656.1:122792721-122825221 GCA_963930645.1 Salticus scenicus
CTCCAGGTATGTATCACAAGACATAACTACCCCTTTGAAAATTTAAAGTTGCCTTTCCTAGCGGCCCCTCTAGCCCCAAAGGGCCCAAACTTTTTTCACCAAAAGAGGACCTTCTAGAATTCATTAAATACGTGTTTTGCCATATTTCAATATTTCGACTCTTTTTCGAGTTAGAAGGGGGGGGGGGATTTTTGGAACACCCTGTATATATAGAATGAATTATGAGCTCTCTTACTCTACATTGTTTAACTGCTTTAACTATGCATGCGCATGTTTTAACACTTCTTCTATTGCAAAATATAACAAAGAAAAGAAATGTACACTCTTATTCTTGCGAAAAACACAAGCAAATAGGACGAAACTCTAAAAAGATGTTGATAGATTATGGGGAAATTAAAGTTTTCTCAAAAAGAAGAAAACATATAAAGGATTTTACTCATATTTTTATTTTGAACTAATTAATAGCAATATTATTCACGTTGATTCAAAATACCGGTTGTTTGATATTTCAATCATTTAATACCAATATTGTTTGCTTTGATTTAGGTAAGATTCTTTATTGTATTGCTCTTTATTCCTCAAAGTTGTCAGGGAAGATCCATATGCTATGGAAAAATCATGTTGAGAGAAATTCCTCTATAAGAACTATACAAATAATATTCGTACATAACAGACGTTTTCCGTAGGCATACGATTAAAAAATAAATAAAAATGAAAGAACTCTCGTGTTAAATTATTTTTTTCTATTTAAACCAGCTTGGATCGGACTAGTCTACACCACACAGTAGGCAACGATGTTACCGCTAAGCCACACAATCCCATTTTGATACCAGGTTTACCGCAACCAAAAACATAAAATTTCGTAATGTACCCTAGTAGCATTCACCAATGGTATTTCGCTAGGTATGACATCGACTCATCGAAATTTGTAGAGTAGTATATAAACAAATTGTTTCGAACAGTATCTACGACAAGTCTTTGCTGATTTTTTTTTTTTTTTTTTTTTTTTTTTCGAAACAGATATATAAAAAAATCAGATGAAAAATTCCGTGAAAATTAAGTTTCCCATCGTATTTTGACCAAATCAGTTTCTAAAATTCATCGGAATTTGATCATCATATTTATATATCACCGATGAGACATTTCTGGTGGAATTCCGATAAGAATCATCCTTCTAGATGAGATATGATTATTAGTTGCTCACTAATTCATCGGATTTCGATGAGAGGACATTCAATGACCGTTTACGTTTTGCAGTTAGGGTACCGACAAGGTTGAAATATATCAATGTTACATACGTTATCTGATTTAAGAAAAAATAAAATTTGTATTTTTATAGTTTGATGTGTAATTTTCATCTTTACAGAATGGAAATTTTCAGCAGAAAAATTACAGAAATTTACGGCTTTTAACAGAATTTGTTTTGCAAGGTACAGTCATTTTTACTTTATTCAATCGCAGAAATTCGGTAATTCGTTAAAGTAAAATCTAATTTATTGTGATTCCTTAACTTTCACTGCATACCTTCTTTTGAAAAGTGTTAAAATAATTTCAAAAGGGCACATAGCACACATAGCTTATCGTAAATAAGTAAAAAAAAAATAAAAAAAAAAAAATAATAATAATAATAATAATAAAATAAAATAGGATAAAAATTCTGTCAAAGACAGAATTTATTTTAGTACGGAGGACTAATAATTTCAATTTGTAAAAGTTTGATCTTTAATTTTCAATTTTTAATTTTTATTTATTCTTTATCTCATTTTTTGACCGTAAAACTGGGCCACGCACTTTTTAAAAATGATTGAAATGAATTAAAATGAAATGTTGCCACCTAAGTTTCATACTTCAATTAATTTATAAAAAATCCAATTTTCGTGTCGAAAAACTGGTTTCACTCCTGGATTCAGAAAAATTGCTTTTTCATTTGGTACAAATTTGTGACGATAGGACTGACAATTCTAATTTATTTTGGTGTTACACAAAACTGATCTACAAAAAATTGCGACAACGTTTTTACCCAGATTGAAACTAATAGTCCTCCTAATCCTAAAAAATAAAATAAAATAAAAATAAAAAAGTAAAATAAAATAAAATAATAATAATAATAATGATAAATAAATAAATAAATAATAATGATAAATAAAAAAAAAATTGTTTGGAGAAACAATGTGTTAACCTACTTCAACCAAAGTAATATTTAATATAATTAATAAAACACTTTGCCAGTAAACATTATAGATTGCAAAATATCGCTATACTTGATTCAGGTCAAAATAATAGCACCGAACTTCATCAGGCGAAAACGTTAGACATTACCCACAAACAAGATTTATATGGGCCCATTGAAACAAAGGTGTTTTTTTTTTTTTTTTTTTTTTGTTGTTGTTGTTTGGCCGACGGTTATAAATGGCCATTGGTTAGATTCATGGCCCAATCGTTGTCAAACCGTTGGCTTCTATGTGATATTGTACTTCGGCAAAATATTTTGGCATTTATTATTTGCTATTTTCATATTTTCTTGTGAATAATAAACATCATCGACGATATTTTACTCGTAATACGTGGAATAAAATTATACATTACTTTGAAGTTACGCATTGGTTATAAATGAAGCGCTATATACAAATTTAATGCATCAATAATTGTGAAACTCATAACTTTGTTCCTTTTTCGTGGGGCAAACAAAACTACCCCAAGAGATAAAATGTCAACTGTTGCAAAGCTAGAGCAGCATGAATTGTTCTCTTCCCCAACGCCAGCAATAGCAGCAAAACAGCTAATTTCTGCTCCAGTTGAAACGGGTGAAACCGGAATGGCTCTCTGTTTACCGCTGTTGGTGAAGGTAGAAGGAAGATCTGATCGTTATGTCGCTACTGTGCGAGTATTATTCGAATTTACTTTAAGTTTTGGGCCCTCTGTATATAATTTGTTCCTATAGCTTGTAAATACAAATGTTTATGTTCAGTAATATCTGTTGATCGTAATTTGTGACGTGTGTGCAGTTTGATTAAAAATATTGAAATTATTTTATCGTTCTGAATGTTCTATTTCAAGACTCCAGCCTGATTTATTTATTGAAAAATGAAAAGAAAAACAACACCAACTAAGGGATAAAAAAAAAAAAAGTATCAACTGAAATTATCTCAAATGACCAAGCTCCAAATGCGCTTACCGTTAACTGCTGATGGACCAACGACAGCATCCTTAGAGTAGGAAAATACACTCGTGCCAACTAATTAATTTCAAGTAACTTCTGCATTTAGCTTCCCCCGAATCATCATTGGTTAAATTTTGGACTAATGGGGCAATCTATCGAACTGAAAAGGGGCAAAGGTTTAAAAATAGATTAAGTTAAAGAAAAAATATTGAAAAAACTACTGCAATGAACAATGTAAATTGATATCAAAAAGTTCGTTACACTACGAAGCCATTGTATATTAAAGGGTTAAAAAATATTGGTATTCAAAACATAGGGAGCTACGATTCGTGAAGCACTGTTTGAATATATGAAGAATTTTATTATATTAAAGAACGATAGCAATAACGGAAATGATTTATTATTTCTTCTAATATAACTATATAGAATTATTTAATGATATTTATAAAAAATTAACTTCTTGTTTAAGAAAATATATATCATAAATATTCCGTGAAATCTATTATAATTTTTACGTGCACCTATATTTATTATTAAAGAAAAAATTTTAACAAGTTTTAAAGTATCTTATATATTTTAAGTAAAGTAAAAATAAGATTTTCTGAAAAATTATTTTCGAAGAAATATAATCGTTTATTCATGTGTAAAAGTCACTGGCACTGAAAATGATTTTGATATTTATGTAAAAACTTTCTAAAATGGAGAAAAATCAGTCAAATGGAAAATTACTACCTACTTTGCGATATGAATTTAAATTCTTTTTTCGCCTTGGGCTATGTTTGGTAAAAAACAAGATTTACCTTTGACTTTACCATCTATAAGCATTCGGAAAAATATATATTTCATGCATTTTTATGCACTTTGAACTACCAAATTACGATTTAAAATTGAAAAACAGGAATACATTATTGATAAAGAGTGGAGTAGAGTTCGAGGAATCATTTTAAATTGTATTAAATAAAAAATTACTATATGTTGGTAAAAAGATATTAGAAAGGAATAAGAAAAGTAAAGCCTTTTGAAAGCAATTCATTAAAGAAGAGAAATTTAATTTTAGAACAAATTATTTTTCAGATAAATTTTAAACAAAACTAGATTAAATGAAATGAAAACAACTTGTAATTCAGTTCCCAACTTGCACATTAATAGTATTTTATTTTATCTCTTTTAATTTATCTACACTTCTTTATAACGAATAATGAATGAACCTCTTGTTATTTTTTCTGGCATTATTTATATGACAGAAGGTTTGATATGATATGATGATTTCATGTTTCTTAAATAATTGTATAATTAAATTTTGACCATACACTGTCAAAAAAATAAAAGTCCTGTTTGCTGCAGTTTGCTGCCAGAAATTTTCTGCAATTCAGAAAAATACATTCTATGAACGTACTTTTTCCGTTAATAAAACGTATTTTTCTGAATTACAGAAAATTTCTGGCAGCAAACATGACTTTTTTTGACAGTGTACTTTTCAAACATTTGTAATCATGCACTGTAGAAATAAACCTGCTAAATTTACGGAAAAAAAACTCATGTCTGTCTGGTAGATTTTTCTACAAATTTCGCATTAAAACTGTTATCTTTTGCAGAAACTACTACTTGCTTGTTACTACTTACATATTTCATGAAAATATGCACTCTAAATAGATATCCTTTATGACTTGTTATTATACTTTTATGCATTTTTTAAAAAGTTTAATGTAATAAAAATGAAACAAAAATAATAGAAATAACGATTAAAAATTGATGCGATTTCTTCGGGGAATAAACCTAAATTGTAAAAAACTTAATACATTTCTCTTACATATTTGAATTATAGCATTAAAAAAATTTCCCAGTGCATTTTAAAAGGCAGCAAACATTTTTTTCTTATATTTCCACAAACATAAAGAAAACGTTATTGCTCACTAATGAAATGGGAATGCCAATTTGGCTAAAATTCATTTTTTCATCAGCTAGATTAAAAAAAAAAAAAAAATTCGAATCAGTTTATTATTTTATTTATTTTATTTATTTATTTATTTATTTATTTTATAAAATATGGGAATTTTTTGGGTACATTTCTTTAACGACATGATTGCTATTTTTTTATCCGTAGTTTACCTGGTTTACAACTGATATCCAAGTTGCGCAGTATAGAATACTCACTAGTTTCATTCTTGGCAAAATGTAATTGATTTTATTTTTCCATAAATTCAATGTATACATATATTATTATTATTATTATTATTATTATTCATTAGTAAAATAATGTAAATAAAGGAATATTTGTGTAACATTAAATCAATAAGTTTGTTTATGTTCTTCTAAATGTAAATACTTTAACTTTACAAAACATTTTTTATTTTGTTGTAACAAAATGATAGACCATGTACCATTGTTAATTTAGAAAATCATAAATTTCACCACCAATATAATACAATATATATCTATATATATATATATAATGAAAAGCTTTTGAAACGTTTCAGTAGATGAAACCAAATCCCACATCAAGAACTAAGTAAATTAAAAATAAAGATTTTTGAAAAAAAAAAAAAAAAGTTTTTTTTTCATAAACATACAGCACCAATACTTTTCAGAGGCATAGGCTGATTGTTGCATGAAAAATTATGTGATAATTCTGTCTTACTGCATGCAATTTGTTAATTTTTTACAGTAAGATATGCCCTATATCACCCAAAGGATGTAATTAATGTCAAACTCAGCAAGAACGAGGAAAACCAATAGAAACCAATAGAAAAAACACACTTTTATTTTCTACGATCGTCGATATTGCTTAAAAAATAAAAATAATCGTTATATATTATGAAACGTATTTGACTATTTTGGTAATAGTATTAAATTTGGGATCCAATTTTTATATACTCCACAAAGAAAAAATAAAATAATGTTTCTTTTTGTCCCAACTCATAAATATTTATTAATGCATTATTAGTAATAAAATATATTAAATAATTTTCGCCTAAAACTGTCTGACCTCCTTTGAAAACGAGAAAATTGTGGTGTTGTTTTTACTGAACAGTACTTTCAGTACGCTAAACTAATGCCTATTTCAATTTGAGATTGAAAATGTACTATGAACATGTGTATAATATTATGGCGATTATATAAGACCTTTAAACTTGAAAAAAAAACAGTTTAAAACAGAGAATTATATAATTTTTAAGAATAAAAGTATTGGAGATAAAAGAACAGGTTAACCTGCATGTTAAAAAAAAAAAAAAACTTTCCTGGTTTTCGTATGCATGTTTTTTTTTTTTTTTTTTTTTTTTTCCCTCAAAACATCCCAGTATGAGATTTTGATATATTTGTTTATATTTTATAAAATATTAAATCTCTATACATAAAATTTAATAGAATTAATACATATTGAGCTTTAAATTTAATCTCGATAGTTTTAAGATTAAAAAAAAAATGATTATATCACTACAATTCATTCCGCGAATATTACTGTGTATATTACCAAAAAAAAAATCTGTGTAAAGTCGTGGCGTGGTTGGCAGGTGCGCTCGTCTGCTGTATCGAAGAAAGTAAGTTTAACTCCACGGGCTGATAGTGCTTTATCATTATTATTATATTTTATTAACCCGTTAACGCCCGAATTAATTTTGCAAAATATTATTAGCTGATTATTTCACTTCTGAATTAATATAGACAACTGACAGTAAAATAGATTAACTTAAATAATTCTTCTGATATTTTTAAATTTAAAGCCTATCCACATTTATTGACGTTTAGTGTTCTAGCGAGAAAACTTCGAGATAGAAAAACTTTGAGATAACAATTTAATTTCCTATTATATGTTGTCAAAGATCTCGAAAGTAAAGTGTTATAATATGTATTATTATTCAACTTGATTTGAGTTAGTGTACCTGCGCAAAAAGCAAATATATGTGCGACGAATGAATAATCATAAACTGACTATCCAAATTATGAAATAATAATTGATAGTAGGCACATAAAACTTTCAGAGATCATTTAGAGTGACGCTATAAACTGTCACTAAAAAGCAAAAACCATTCCAAGAAACGACAAGAAATATACGTGCCATTTTATTAGCTGTCCATTGAGTGCTAACGGGTCAATGACCGGTGGTCATATGGTTAATGGCACTTAAAAATTTTCAAAATCGTAACAAAGATATTTTATTCAAACTTCCTAAAACTTGTGTTTTATTTTATTTTATTTTATTTTTTTCATTTATTTTAAAAATTAAGCACTGAATAAATTTCTTCATTCCTTTATTCTATTTTATTATTTTTGAAAAATTTAATTAGCTTTTCAACCTTCAAAACGTTTGAAATGAAGGATATTTTTCAAGATTATAAAATTTTATTTAAAATAGAATTTTTTTAAGTTCCGTTTATTTTTTATGAAATATATCCTAAATATTGAGTAATTTTAGCTGTTTATATATATATATATTTGCTACATTTCCTTTTTTTTTTCCTTTTTTAAAATTTCGTAAGTCTTTTACTATCATTTCGAAAATGTATTTTTTAAGTACTTAAAGCGTTATGATTTAATAAAGTATTGAACAAACCATTATATATTATTGTAACTCTTTCTATTATGTAATACTTTCTATTATGTAATACTTTCTATATGTTTAAAATCCACGAATTATTTTTACATGTTTGAAGTAACCAAAAAAGAAAAAAAAAATGTGACTATAATTTTGCTTCGTTTAGCATTGAAGTGTTTAATTCAAAAGAATTTTATAAAAGATTGGGTGAATATTTCAGATTTAATGAACTCTGTATTTTTCAATATTTAAATATCATAGATTTAGAAACTTAAATAAAAATATGAAAATTCGATCGCATTTCAAAAACATTAACTCATAAATTAGAGAAAAATAATAAAATTAAACGAAGAAGGTCATACTGGATGATTCAGATTTAATTAATATATTTTGTTTGGAGAGGTAGAAAATAGAAAATGAAGATTTTATTCACACAACAATTAATAAATGCATAACATTGCAGTGACTTGCCTTTATTGTTATAAAGGTATTTATATATAAATTCTGTTCACATGCAAAATTGTCGGAAAATTGCATTACTTTACAAGGTAGTGTCACTCAAATAACGTACGTCCTTTAATTTCGTCGTGTTGCCAGATGACCATACATGCAACTTGTGTGGGTTGAAACGCACAGTAATCTTCACAAGGGATGAAAGCATCGTAGGAAGCAGAAAAGAGCTAAGAAATTGGAAGCAGAGGAAGTAGTCATCAGCAAAGATATTCGACATAATTGCGATAATCACCTGGTTTGAATAACGCAAGTTTTGCAACTGATAATGGTGTAAACGTTCCTCATTCTATAGCTAGCCTGTATATCACTGCTGTCTACTATTTGTCACCTAGCATATACATCATCCACGTAATTTACCTAATAATTGACTCTTATATTTTGCACCATCTACATCTTCATCAAAAACTTTAAACAGTATTTCAATTTTTAATAAATGTTTCAAATTTGTCATACTAGGTTACTGCTTTAAGGTCTGGTCACCTGAATTCTCTTCACGTTTACTTAAGAAATGTTTTATTTGTCACCTCTAATAACGTTTGTTATGTGTTATACAAGTCAGTCTGTGTGCTAATGCAGTCTAGAGACTATGTCTCCATTAAAATAATTCAAGATTTATTTTTCTTTAGAACGTTTGGTTTAATGCTCAATCTTGGTTTTTAAAAAATATATTGCTAAATAAATGGTAACTCTCTTATTATATTAAAACTAGTATATAGCCCCGTCAAAAATGACGGAATGTGAACGATAAATCTTGAAAACAATGTTTAGATCATGAAGATTACCACGTGATCATTCAAATGTATTTTCAGTTTTTGTTTATAAATCAAATGTGTTTCGATATTTTCTAATTTTCGTTCTGAAATTAAAAAAATTCTACCCGATCAATAAATATGAATGACAATAAAAAAACTGCTGGTTGACAAAAAATATAGGCCCGAAAACACAACAGCAATAACACATCCCAGTGTTCCGTTAAGTGCTCTATTTAAAGTCCTCATAATAAGAATAATCTAGTGTGTCACTCACACGACTTTCTCTTACCCTGAAATTTAATGCTATAAGTACAGGTTGGAGATTAAGAGGTAAGATAACGTGTACTGTTATGTAAACCTATGTTAAACAATTCAAATTAGGGTTCGGAAGAGTTTTATATGATAATTAGTTCTGGCCCCCCTCAACCCTCCGTTTCATTAATGCACCTACATTTATATAGAACTTAATTCGGTTATTAAAAAATAATTCAGTTAAAAAAAAATAATTTGTTAAAATTATTATTTTAAAAAGTTATCTTGTATGATAATACATACGATTTCCATATTAGAGAAATAGTATAACACTAAATATCTAAAAAAAAGTTGAATTTATTCTCAATATTAAAGTAAAAAAAAAAAAAAAAAATGTTAAAAATGAAAGAAATCAATAACTTTATTTTAAATTATCGTAGATCGATGGTTCAACCATTCGTTTTAAAGGTATTGGCGAGATCTTTTAAAAGATACCCATCATGAAAATTTATTCCACTCGAGGGAGGACATCTACCCCAGGGGGGGGGGGGGCGAGGCTCCTACATACACAAACAAAATTTTCCCAGTTGACTATCTCTATTACAAAAAATATGTATTCGTTTCATTTGGTTTAGTGCAGTCTATAGATGTTAAATTCTACTTACCTGCAATTTCCCCCATAGACCGCCGTAATGTATTTGAATACTTTTGAATGTCCCTGTACACGTACCATTTGCTTCATCTTAACGAAAAGCTTACTGTAGCATCCCTATATGATACACATTTAGAATACTGAGTTTGGAATTTCTGCTACTATTTGTTCTTGAGATATGCTGATAACAGACACACAGACACACAGATAGACACAGAGACCATTCGCTAAAAACGTGATTTTCGTATTCAGGGGACCTCAGAACATGTAAGTATAACAAAAACTCACGTTCGAAAATTTGACCCTAAAACAATACTTTCTCGACCCTATGGGTAAGAGGAAGTAAATAACGATTCACTTCATTTTACCAAAATACTTTTTTTAAGACTATCGAAGATCCTGTTTCCAAATACGTAAGCGAAATGCGACGTCACTGACCGTCCGTGGATGCAAGAAATGATTCCCTATTTTAATCGTCCATTGTATATTTTGTAAAAAATTATTAAAAATCGAAGAAAATTATTTTCCGATTTTAATACCCGTATTTGGGTATAGGTATGATATCGTATCCATGTGTTAGACTGAGTTATTTTGCTGTCAAATTGACAAAATTTTAAATTTCAAAACTGTGTCATCTTTGGCGTTTTTTGTTTTTGGCGATTAAAAACATACTACGAAAATATACATGCCAGATGTTTATTTTCGTAATACGTATTGTACGATATATTGTTTCATATAATTCAGTTAAAATAACCATGATTTTTGAAAGGAATGAAATATGTTCGCCAAATAATTTGGCGATATATTTTTTCCGCCAAGGATGACAGATATATTAAATCTATTCCGCTGCAACATATGAGTATCTTATATCAGACACTTTATTTAAACATTTGAAAATAAATTTGACTTCAAATTATGATAGAATATTTATCATTTTCCTTTTAATTAGTATATTAGTTGGATATTTATTGTGTAAATATCATCCTTTGAAATGAAATGTTTATGTTTTCAATCAAATATGGAAATTTGCTATTTTATTTTTCTAAAGTTTTGAAATTTAAAATTTAAATTTTATCAATTTTACAGCAAAAACAACTTAATCTAACGCATGCACACGATAACTAATACATATCTATACCAAAATATGGGAATTAAAATCGGGAAATAAATTTCCTCAATTTTTAATAATTTTTTACAAAAAATCCAATGGGCGATTAACATAGGAAATCTTTTTCTTGCATCCACTGACGCCCAGTGACGTCATCACTTTGCTTGCGTATTTTCTAACTAACTATCTAATAATTACAGACACTCCATGCTAACCCAAATTCACCTCTACTCTATACTCCCAACCAGCTATCTCACCCACAACATCGCCAAAATATCCAGGATCCAGCTAGGGACTTTCTCATTCTCAACCGAACATTTTATCTTGACTCGATATTATCACCTTAGACTACCCTACTTTCAATACTCATTTCAACTGGTGACCTTTACTTGCCCAACCAAACATTCTATCCCAACTATAACTTTACATTAATTTCAAAACTAAAATCAACTGGCGACATTTACGTACTGAACTCGACGCCAATCATACCATACAATGTAAACAAATAATGAAGCTTGATAAAAATATTTAAAGACTTTAATATGTTTTTACAAATATATTTTAAGATTTTTAAGGCTTTAATATGTTTTAGAAATATTTTAAGCGTTTTTTTTTTTTTTTTTTTTTAATGAAACAGTCAAAGAGTCGTTCATTTGCAATTAAAGAGTTGTCCATTTGGAATTTGTATTTTCTGAATGGCAACAAATTATGTTTGTTTTTATTTGGCATTGCGTTGTTTATAATCATGAAGTTATATAATTCTATTTATAGGTTCATGTTTATAATAGCCAGTGATCCGTTATATTTAATTAAACATTTAAACATTACAATTGAATAGTTTTTCAAGGTTTTAGACGGAATAAATAACAATATGTGCGATACAAAACATGTATGAAAATGATATGTATGTTTTCGTAAGTTGAATTGAACAAATGGGGAAAAAAAAAAAAAAAATGGCTGCAAAAAGTCTCTGTTTTGAAGCGGTGCAAACCGGAATCGTGAATGACAGATGAGGATGAGGGTCATTATATATATTAATAGTATATAGCCCCGTCAAAAATGACGGAATGTGAACGATAAATCTTGAAAACAATGTTTAGATCATGAAGATTACCACGTGATCATTCAAATGTATTTTCAGTTTTTGTTTATAAATCAAATGTGTTTCGATATTTTCTAATTTTCGTTCTGAAATTAAAAAAATTCTACCCGATCAATAAATATGAATGACAATAAAAAAACTGCTGGTTGACAAAAAATATAGGCCCGAAAACACAACAGCAATAACACATCCCAGTGTTCCGTTAAGTGCTCTATTTAAAGTCCTCATAATAAGAATAATCTAGTGTGTCACTCACACGACTTTCTCTTACCCTGAAATTTAATGCTATAAGTACAGGTTGGAGATTAAGAGGTAAGATAACGTGTACTGTTATGTAAACCTATGTTAAACAATTCAAATTAGGGTTCGGAAGAGTTTTATATGATAATTAGTTCTGGCCCCCCTCAACCCTCCGTTTCATTAATGCACCTACATTTATATAGAACTTAATTCGGTTATTAAAAAATAATTCAGTTAAAAAAAATAATTTGTTAAAATTATTATTTTAAAAAGTTATCTTGTATGATAATACATACGATTTCCATATTAGAGAAATAGTATAACACTAAATATCTAAAAAAAAGTTGAATTTATTCTCAATATTAAAGTAAAAAAAAAAAAAAAATGTTAAAAATGAAAGAAATCAATAACTTTATTTTAAATTATCGTAGATCGATGGTTCAACCATTCGTTTTAAAGGTATTGGCGAGATCTTTTAAAAGATACCCATCATGAAAATTTATTCCACTCGAGGGAGGACATCTACCCCAGGGGGGGGGGGCGAGGCTCCTACATACACAAACAAAATTTTCCCAGTTGACTATCTCTATTACAAAAAATATGTATTCGTTTCATTTGGTTTAGTGCAGTCTATAGATGTTAAATTCTACTTACCTGCAATTTCCCCCATAGACCGCCGTAATGTATTTGAATACTTTTGAATGTCCCTGTACACGAACCATTTGCTTCATCTTAACGAAAAGCTTACTGTAGCATCCCTATATGATACACATTTAGAATACTGAGTTTGGAATTTCTGCTACTATTTGTTCTTGAGATATGCTGATAACAGACACACAGACACACAGATAGACACAGAGACCATTCGCTAAAAACGTGATTTTCGTATTCAGGGGACCTCAGAACATGTAAGTATAACAAAAACTCACGTTCGAAAATTTGACCCTAAAACAATACTTTCTCGACCCTATGGGTAAGAGGAAGTAAATAACGATTCACTTCATTTTACCAAAATACTTTTTTTAAGACTATCGAAGATCCTGTTTCCAAATACGTAAGCGAAATGCGACGTCACTGACCGTCCGTGGATGCAAGAAATGATTCCCTATTTTAATCGTCCATTGTATATTTTGTAAAAAATTATTAAAAATCGAAGAAAATTATTTTCCGATTTTAATACCCGTATTTGGGTATAGGTATGATATCGTATCCATGTGTTAGACTGAGTTATTTTGCTGTCAAATTGACAAAATTTTAAATTTCAAAACTGTGTCATCTTTGGCGTTTTTTGTTTTTGGCGATTAAAAACATACTACGAAAATATACATGCCAGATGTTTATTTTCGTAATACGTATTGTACGATATATTGTTTCATATAATTCAGTTAAAATAACCATGATTTTTGAAAGGAATGAAATATGTTCGCCAAATAATTTGGCGATATATTTTTTCCGCCAAGGATGACAGATATATTAAATCTATTCCGCTGCAACATATGAGTATCTTATATCAGACACTTTATTTAAACATTTGAAAAGAAATTTGACTTCAAATTATGATAGAATATTTATCATTTTCCTTTTAATTAGTATATTAGTTGGATATTTATTGTGTAAATATCATCCTTTGAAATGAAATGTTTATGTTTTCAATCAAATATGGAAATTTGCTATTTTATTTTTCTAAAGTTTTGAAATTTAAAATTTAAATTTTATCAATTTTACAGCAAAAACAACTTAATCTAACGCATGCACACGATAACTAATACATATCTATACCGAAATATGGGAATTAAAATCGGGAAATAAATTTCCTCAATTTTTAATAATTTTTTACAAAAAATCCAATGGGCGATTAACATAGGAAATCTTTTTCTTGCATCCACTGACGCCCAGTGACGTCATCACTTTGCTTGCGTATTTTCTAACTAACTATCTAATAATTACAGACACTCCATGCTAACCCAAATTCACCTCTACTCTATACTCCCAACCAGCTATCTCACCCACAACATCGCCAAAATATCCAGGATCCAGCTAGGGACTTTCTCATTCTCAACCGAACATTTTATCTTGACTCGATATTATCACCTTAGACTACCCTACTTTCAATACTCATTTCAACTGGTGACCTTTACTTGCCCAACCAAACATTCTATCCCAACTATAACTTTACATTAATTTCAAAACTAAAATCAACTGGCGACATTTACGTACTGAACTCGACGCCAATCATACCATACAATGTAAACAAATAATGAAGCTTGATAAAAATATTTAAAGACTTTAATATGTTTTTACAAATATATTTTAAGATTTTTAAGGCTTTAATATGTTTTAGAAATATTTTAAGCGTTTTTTTTTTTTTTTTTTTTTTTTAATGAAACAGTCAAAGAGTCGTTCATTTGCAATTAAAGAGTTGTCCATTTGGAATTTGTATTTTCTGAATGGCAACAAATTATGTTTGTTTTTATTTGGCATTGCGTTGTTTATAATCATGAAGTTATATAATTCTATTTATAGGTTCATGTTTATAATAGCCAGTGATCCGTTATATTTAATTAAACATTTAAACATTACAATTGAATAGTTTTTCAAGGTTTTAGACGGAATAAATAACAATATGTGCGATACAAAACATGTATGAAAATGATATGTATGTTTTCGTAAGTTGAATTGAACAAATGGGAAAAAAAAAAAAATGGCTGCCAAAAGTCTCTGTTTTGAAGCGGTGCAAACCGGAATCGTGAATGACAGATGAGGATGAGGGTCATTATATATATTAATGTTACTTACAAAACTATCAAGAGTTTCTTAATGTTTATAAAGACTTTCATTATTTAGTAATTCTTGTGTTTGATACACTTTATCGCATGATAGCTAAGCTTCCAGACTCATCATTTTCATATGTCACTAGGTTCACCCCTTGCCGTGTGAGAGCTGGCGACCTTTGTATTTTATTTTATTTTATTTATTTATTTATTTTAAATTCCTTTCAATAAAAGTTCGGTGGGGCTGTTTTTTCTGGGGTAACCCTAAGTGTTGTAGATTTCTTCGGAGCGACTTCAATTACTCTAAACTGCTGCATTAGTAGTGAGCAATCCTCTCGGTTTAATAATAATAATATCTACAGGGCGGTGAATTGCGTAACACGTAACCGACAATCAATGCCTCTTGTGTTGAAACTTGTCTTTGCCCGACTGTAGAAGCACTTTCTCCAAACGTTTGTTGCTGACAATTGCGTTATTTGTGATATTGTTAAGTTAGATGTATGTTTACAAGCTCACGACGAATCATGTTACTTCTGGAATGTCAACTTGTCGGATAATGACCAACTATACTTTTTCAACAACTTTTCGCATGCGCAGATGATATAAATACATAGTGCTCTTTGCAACAAATTTGAGTTCGTTTCCACCTATATTCCTTAAGCGAAATCATTTATTGCCTAATCTTCAACATTTAACCAAATTAAGCAATTAATTTTTATTTTATTTATTTATTTTTAAAAAGGCACTGATACATAAATATTTTTGTTTATAATTAATCGCTCAGGATGATAGAAAAAAAAAAAAAAAAAAAAAGTAAATAGCATTTATGTACACGGTCTATGAAAAAAAATAAAGCTAAAGAAAATACATAGATAATTAATCGGGGCAAACACTAATTGTTGCATATGATAGAGTTATATAATCTTTTATTTTTACTAATATTCGTTTGGCAACTTGTTTTTTTTTCTACTAGATCCGTAAGTAACGTTTAACATGTGGATTGATTCATCTACTTCACCCTTATTGAAATTTTGGTTTGTGCTATTGATTAATTTAATTTCCTTTTTTATTTTTATTCAATTTTCTTTTTTTCTTTTTTGTTTTGTTGCAAGATAGAGACTTGAGCGGTATACTGCTGGAATTAGCTATACAGTTTTACGAAATCTTGCATGTGCATATAGAAATGAAAGTTTCCTGATGAGTACATTTCTATTTTTTAGCATTTAAAATTCCAATTTTCAATTCATGAATTCCATTTTTATTTTTTTTCCTTTTAAACGGAACTCTATGGTGATTTTATCCTTTCTTTTTCTCTCTCAAATGTTGACTGTTACTAATAATTCATAGTTTTTGCAATTCTCTCGTCGTTATGATTATATGTTTTCTCAGTGTCATTTCTCTTCTGCGTAAGTACTTTAACTTGTTTTTACTAATCATTGGTACTCAAATTAATTTAATACCGTGGATATTTTAATCGAAATAAATCTCATTCAAAATTTGTTTTTGTTGGTATCTTCATATACCTTTTGTCTGCTGAGTGTTACAATTTTACTACTAAATAATTCATATTATTTATATATATATATATACAAAGTATTTCCGAAAGTTCTTTTCAAACTCTAGAACAGACATATTTATTTCATTAAACGTGGTGTTTAGGTATAGTAAAGTGACTATGCGCTGCAAAATTAGGTCAGCATGAAAATAACTCAGCCTGGTAGAAAATAACTGAATAATAATAATAACAATAATAAAGTTGCATTTGTTAAAAAAAAAAAAAATTATGAAGATTTTGTTTGTAGGTTTGTAGTTTTATCTGAATTTAGAATGGATACAATATAAAGAACAAACCTAATGAAGGGAAAAAAAAAAAAAAAAAAAAAGGTCTTAAGTATTTATGAAAATATGTGATAATAACTACATACTAATTTTATATTCATAAATAATAAAATTTAGATATAATATATATTTATAATGAAAGATAAATAATTCATAGAAAGAAATAAAATTAACGTTTCCGATATACTATAAAAAAATTCTGAGCACTCACAAATAACTAAAACAAATTAAGTTATTTAAATAATTTATATTTTCTAAGAAAATATGTGCCTTAATTTAAACGTTTAGAAACTTTTTCTTTCTTTCTCTTTTTTTTGCTAGATGCAAAACAAAAAGAACATGCTGAATAAGCCATTAATTACATCGCATGCTTATTTAAAATAATATTAGCATTTAACAATCAGGACTATTAATAGAAAATAATCATTTTTATCACACAACAAATACTACAAAAATAGATCGAATATACATTGTTGCTAAAAATATCGCTCTGAGATTAAGAGTACTCTTCATTTCTGTAAGTTTCGTTTTCCTTCTGGACACAAAACTACCATTAATTCCTAGATAAACAAAGTCCTATGAAAATATTCATTCATGTATAACTGTTACACTATTAAAGCAATACTCCTCAGGCAGAAATCGAAAAAAAGAGATAAAAAAAAAAAAAAAAAAAAATAGTTTTTGTGTCATATTTCTTGCTTAGAAATATTATACAGGCAAAGATAAGACTTTACTTTTTTTTGTATGTTTTTGAAGTAAATATAATTAACCACAGTAAAATAATCAATACTGACAGATGAAATATTTCGATAATAATAGTAATAATAATAATAACAATAATAATAATAACTGATTTATAGTTTAAATATATTAGGGATGTTGTATCTAACTGAAAAGTATTTACTGATTATTTTTATAGAATACGAAATGATTTTATTGAGTTAAAATAAAATAAATTTCTGTTATTATTATTTTTTCCCTTTATAACAACAACAACACGTAAAACTACAATTTACAGTGTATATTGAAAAAATATTAACATTTTTATTTATTTAAATAATAATTATGAATAACCAAAACTAAATTCAAAACTGGTGTACAACCAATATATAGATTTTAACACTTCTTCACACACCATAAATTTTAAGCCAGCACTTTTGTGCTGGCTTAAAATTTATGGTGTGTGAAGAAGTTTTAAAACCTATATAAATAATTATGAAGAACGTTTCAAAAGTAACTTCTTTCCACTACACACATGGCTCTATCATTATTGCTCTGTCACACATTGCTCTATAATATATGTGAAAACATGAGAAAAAAAAAATATTTAAATTGAAGTTCTATTCTACTAAAAAGCAATTTATGATAATTAAATACACATTATATTTTTCGTAATATACATTTGTAATAATATATGTTTAATCAAATGATATTCATGAAAAACTTTATCTAATTAAATAGACAGGATCTTCTAAAATCCTTCCTTTATTTCTCTGGTCTTAGACATACCGAGTGATCAAAAAGTCAGGACAAACTTTAAAAATGAATAATTCGAAAACGAATCAAGATACAAAGATACGGTTTGCACCAAACGGATGAAAAAGAAACCGGGTTTTGTGTGGCAAAGGAAAAAAAAAAATTAGTTCTGTTGGCGACCAACAAATGGCGCTACAGTGTTTTATTTCACCAAAAGATGATTTACAAATGAAAAAAAAAAATGTTGACAACTTACAAGTCAGCTTAATTACAGTTAATTAGTATTACTACAGTAACTGTTCAATGTCCATCATTCAGAAATACAGCTGTGAAATGATCCACCACATCGTTCACAGTATTTAGTAGCATTTCTTGCGTTATGGCAGACACATTTTGGCGGATAACATCTTTCAGTGCTGCTAGTGATGCCGGTTGGTCGCGGTACACTTTTGACTTCTAAGAATCCCCACAGCCAAAAGTCACAGGGTGCCAGACCGGGAGATCTTGGAGGCCATGCGTGATTAAAGTAGCGACTGAGAATGCGATATTTCGATGCATATAAGCTTCGACTACCATTACCTGCTATAGTTGTTCCTTTTTATATCGTTTGTTGCTTTGCATAATCCTACATCAGAAATACGACAGCGCCATCTGTTGGTCGCCAACAGAACTATTTTTTTTCTTTGCCACACAAAACCCGGCTTCTTTTCCATCCGTTTGGTGCAAACCGTATCTTTGTATCTTGATTCGTTTTCGAATTATTCATTTTTAAAGTTTGTCCTCACTTTTGGATCACCCGGTATATAAAATATTACAAAGTAGGTTGAAAATAATTGAAAATTTATGAAATTAATAAAAAATTCCAAGTTATTTTAAGAATTAAAATTTAATGATTGCTCTTTTGAAGAAAAAAAAATTTACAACACGTTTTTCGTAGCCTAATAAGATCAAACCAAATCACAGCATTTTACTTTAAGCATTTTAAGCAGTATGCTAAAATAAAATTTTTGCAAAATATATGCATATTTAAACGTCAATGTGCTTCCTTATTTATGTTTTTAATACATTTATATGTAGTTTTTGTATGCTCTCCGAAACGCAGTCTGATTCTTGATTTGTCTTGTTGTATCGTAGAATTTATATAGCGACATTAGAAAGTCTGTTTAGCATTTATGCCTTATCATATATCTTTTCCGAAATAATTCTGAAATTGTGTACGATACTAATAATAATAATAATAATAATAATAATAATAATAAATTTTGCAGATTTTTTTTTTCTTTTTAAACTTATATAAAAATAAAATAGTGTATCACACTGTTCATAGAGCTTTCTAATTACACAATATTTGAATTTAAATTATTGTAGCTGTTCTTTTTATTTCGAATTAAAATTTTTAAATATTTTTTTATCATTTAAATTATGCATTTTTTCCTCACTAAAGACGGCTTTATTTTTCACAGTGTACATATTATTAATTATTGTACAGGATGATTGAGTACGTATACAGTTTGGGACAAACAAAAAATCGGCACTTGGATATTTATTTATTTCTCTTTCTTTAATCACCAGTTTTATTGTTTTAAAAGTAAGTTTCGGAACAGATTTCATTACGTTGTCCTCCACGTATCATTTAGGATTGAGCCAAATATAAAACTTAAAATGCAATTGTTAGGAAAATTGTAATTTTATAAAGTGTGTGAGGTTGAGACGTCAGAACGTCACCACAGTTGTTTGAGTTAAGCTGGATCCAGCAAAGTAGAAAGTGGGGACGGTTAAAATCGCTTCGTTGCTAGTGACTCGGCGAAAGTTGAGGTCGAGTTAGTTTTGTGTCGGCAGGGTGCTGCAATGAAAGAATTAGATTCTGAGTGTTAGATAAATTAGAAGTGATTTTAAAAGGATGGTTTGAAATGAAGAGAAAGGAGGGTGTAGGAAGAAGTATAAAATGGCGATGGTTTTAGTAGATAGTGTGGATGTTGGGGGATATTATAGTGGATGTCGGAGCATATTATAGTGTGGATATTGGAGTATTATAGTGAATTGTGGAAAGTCTTATTTTGGCGAGTATTGAGTAGTTGAGATTTAGAAGAGTGAGGAATAAGTCGTGATGAGTGTTAGTACGAGTATTTGCTAGCGCTCGTGAAAGTGAATTTCGATCTGTAGGGAATCCTCTGATCGGAAGTGAAGTCGCAGCAGTGGAGTTACGAGTGCAACCGTCTCTACATCTTCAATTGTTTGCTGGGGTAAGATATTTAAGATTTTCTAATTTAATTGTTGATGCATATATTTTGATTAAGTAATACGCTGACTGAGCTAGTTTAATTGCCAGACACCCTCCCATTAATCTGCTCAAATAAACTTTAGTTAATGTTAATTCAAGTCTTGTGTTCTCTTACTTATCCATTTAGTGATCTAATTAAGTTAAGATGGAGATTGCATCAAAGCAAACTTCACAAGTGTTTCAAAAATGGCTAGTATAAGACAGTTTACGGTACCACAAAAAATATTATTTTTAAAAAAGAAAATAATAATAATAATAATAATAATAATAATAATAATAATAATTTAAAATACGAGATAGTAAAATGATTAAAAAATAACGAAATATTAGTGTGGTGATTTTTAGGAAGGTTTTGGCTATTTAAACTGGAAATTTGTCTCTAGACGGGCACGTTGCTCATCCAAGCGAGATGACCACCGCAAGCTAAAAAGCCAGTACTCAAAAAATCGATTCGTATTACATTTAGCACATAGAAGGAATTCAGAAAAATTATTCACCAATACAATTTCTTTAAATACAGTGCAACAACAATTAAATAAATCCCGTTTAAATGCCAGATTATTCTGAGAAGAAATCTATTCTTAAATAAATAGGAAAGCAAGTCGTTAGAGGGCTAAAAAAGTGAAAAACAATGTGTTAATTATTTTGCTGAAGTGGTTCTCTCTGATGTGTCAAGATTAATTTATTTCAAGCTGACAGAAACAAGCAGGTTTGATGACGAAAATGTGACCGACTTAATAAAAATCGCACTCTTAAAACAGTGACACATTTTTTGTACATTATGGTACGGAGGTGGATAATTTTTTAAGGAGTTGGGCAAATTTCCATGCTCAAGGGAACTCGAAATAAAACATGGTCATTATAAAATTAATCTCTGACCTACTATTTTTGAAGTATCTTGGAGTTTTCCACAGTGAATAATTCAAGAAGACAATGTACTTGCTACATGGAGTATGTGGTACGTTTATTTGATTTAAATTGTAAAAAATTATATATCCATTCCTATGAGCACCTATAATTCTGTAAGTAATCGTAATTTTTTTCACTTTAAGTTAAATCCCACAAAGAATATCACAGAATTTCTTTTTTACCAGACCTGGAAATAGTCCTAATTTTAATCCGCTCTAAAATGCTTAGTTTATAGACGGGATAAGCATTCGAAATTTGTGCCTACAAATTTGCAAGAACAAGAAAACTTATTTATGATATTTGACACAAGTAAATTTCTGTGGCTTATGTTAAAAATCTTCATAATATTATGCAACTGCGCATTAAAGAAGTAAGTCTATATATAGGTGTAATTACCCAATGCAGAATATACATTTTTATTAAGTAATTCCTTAAATGTAACAAATAAATAGTTTTAATTCATACATTTAAATATAACGTGTTTATTTCATTTAATAAATCATAATACAAAGTATATGTTTAATACATTATGTTTAAAAAGAACATTGTATGCAGATTTTAATTAAATACATTGTAGCGTGTAATATAGTAAATTATTAAATCAAAAAATTACATAGGTAACGTTTTTTGTCTTTCGTATTATGCAAATATATCAGTTTTATTTGTTTCAATCTTTAGTTTTCAAGTTATTACACACACAAAACGTATAAGTCAATTTTTCTGCAATGTAGCTTTTTTCTTTTTTCCTGTCCCGCACCGTGTTTAAGCAGCTTCGACAGGGTTTTTAAGAGTTGTACGTTTCAAAATTCTACTATATTTCCCAGTTTAACTTAAAAGTAATATTTCTGTTTTATTTTAAGAATCTTACTTAGTTAATTTATTTTATGACTCCAACAAGTACTCTGTTAGACATATTAGCAATAAGGGTTTAAGACCGAAATATCTGTCTTTTATTATTATTATTATTATTATTATTATTAAAAACTACGCATAAAAAAAAGAGAAAAAAATAATTCACAAAGAATTTCAGATTGAATATTAAATAACAAACTAAAATAATGTTTTTAATTACTTTTTTCCCCTATGATTTCACGTAATAACTATGCTGTTATTTAGAAAAGCAAGTAATAAAAATAATACATTGCTCGTTATCCTCAATTAACATTGTCTCAGTTTCAGTGCAAAAATAAGTTTAAATAAAATATTGTCACATTGTTTATATGTTATTTAAATTCATAATTACACAGACATTTCATGGTGTAGAATAATTTTAGGAATTTTTTTAATATATTAAAGACTCTCTCTCTCTAAAAATACATTAAAATATATTTTTCATACTCCTGAATGGTAAAAAATACTTAAAGCATTTTTAAATTTTTGGTAATATTTTAATTTATCATTCAACGTATAATAATTTCTAATTACATCCCATTTTTTAGATTGACACATTAAATAAATTATTTAGTGTATTGTTCAGAAAGAAATTTGCTTTTTTTATTGCATAGTGCTACATAAAAATATGTAGCGATATTTAAAAAATTGAATAGAAAAAATAATACAAATTGAATTTATCTTTAAATTATTGAAATTTTAGCATGTATTTTTGAGTTACGATCGAATAATCATCTGTTTGTTAACATAATTTTTCATATCTCTATTCAATAATTTCAGTGTGTTTCCATTATGTGGTACATTGAGCAAATGATCTGTCACAAACAGGAATTGGAAACATGTTTATTTCCGTAGAAAGGAATTATTTGATTTTATAGAAGTTTTGTAATTTGCGTTGATTTAAAAGATTGTTTGATAAAGTAAGAAACTATTGTTATGTATGAATAAACAATACATGATTACTGTGGATAATTTATAGTTTAAGAAAACGGATGTTAAGAAACACACAAATGTTTCTAGAATAACTGATTATATAATCTGTACATGACAATTAAAATAAAATTTCTAAAATGACTGTTACGTCATGCTTACTTCGTGAATGGCTCCGAAATAACTAACAAAGAAATTAAACATGATTTATTTTTATTTTTACATATATCAAATAAACATGAAAATAAAAATAAAATAAATATTCATTTCCTGTTTACAAACTTAAACTAGTATATTGCTGATCAATTAGTTTCCATGCAAAGAGAAGTGGATATGCTGCAATTTAAATCTGTTTACGGTAATGTCATATCTCACCTTTTATGACATATAAATTCGCAAAATTTATTTGAGATAAATATCTAAAACTATACTTATTCAATTTAGGCGCATATAGAACTGCGGGTGGCGTTTTAATGCTGTAATATTTTTCGTTTTCGTGATGGTTATATCTGAGCTTTTATTTTATATAAATTCATCAAACTTTATATGTGAGGTTCATACTATGGAAATTTATGCTGTTTCAATTTGGATGTATATCAGCCCGCATGATCTCTTCTTTACAATACGCATGAAAGTTTTGTGATGGCCACGTTACACTAGCTTTTATAATCGCCTTCTATAATAAATTAATTTTCCTATAATCGCTTCTGTTCTTAAATTATATTGTATAGTTTAAAAATACGAAAATACTTATACAAAAATATATTATCTGTTTTGAAAGATTTTTATAAAATACTTAAATAAAATGATAAATATAATTTTAATTTTTAATATGTTTTAATTTAAATGAACAAAAATTACTTCTATTTACATGCATGAAAGTAATCACACATTTTTAAACATGTGTATTAATTTTTGTATAGCACACGTTAAGCATTTGAATCGTGATGTGTTATTTATTTTAAATTAGTTCTTTCATATTATCTGCATGTATGAACATTATGATATTAAAAATAATAATAATAATATATCTCAGTTAAATAATATCGTAATAATGTCTTGCTAATGTAAAATGAAAACATTTGAAGTCATTGAAATTTAGTTTTCGAAATCTCAATACATCTCTAAAAAAGTATGGTATGGTATGGCAACAAATGCGACTTCTACTGAATTCTCTGAATCTTCTCACAGGTTTCTTCCTATTCTCCGTAAAAAAAAAAAAAGCGAGATTATTTATAATATGGTTTCTGTGATAATTTCTCATATCTAAGCTGTCGTAAAATATACATAAATTTATTTTTTGAATGTACGTAGGTTAAACTAAAAAAAAAAAAAAAAGTTAGTGATATGAAAATGAAATTTATCACTTTTGTGATCAATATATCAACCTATTTTAAACGAATGGATAAACATGATCACTATTAAAACTAGTTGTAATAGGTAGATTCTGCTCATACTAATAGAATAACAAAGTGACAGACTGAAATGCCCCATCTTATAAGCTACCCACAATTCCATTTGATGTATTTACCTTATCCCAATATTTTAATGCATTTTATCGGGTTGAATTTTATATTTTATTTTCCATTGAATACTACGGTATTTCCAATGCAATTATCTCCATAATGCTGGTTTATTTGAAATATTTTGCTGTATTCTACTACGGTAAGAATTTCTTAAACTTCGAATCACATACGAAATTTTGAAATTACAGTATTCGTAGTCAATGTTTTCCGAGCTAGTGTCAGAAATAATGTTTTAAAAGTAATTTTACATCTTTACGAATAAATATCCTTCAAAATGTGCATATATTTGAAAATTTGTTTTATTCTCTCATATTAAGATAATCGTAAATTTCGAATAAGTTACGATGTCCTTAAGGTTGTGTTTTCTGCGCCTGTGAAGTATCGTGCCAAATTATGTCCAATTGGTGCGTTAGATCGGTAAAATCCCGTGCTGGTTGTAGGACCTTTTTTATGATACTCCAGACGTCCTCAGTAGAAGAGAGATCCGAGGAATGAGCTCAACTCCATTTCACAAATCCGCGTATTAAGGGACTTTGAAGACATTGAATTACCAGTTTCATGTAGGATCAATGATAATGATTAACTGGAACTTTGAGTACCACTTTGACGATTGCCTGGTTCTCATTTTTTGTCCTCTTCTTTAGGCCGACCATTTCCTCCCTGACGCTGTGTTCGGCATTGGTTCACTCATTCCTGTCAATAATATCTAATAGTGGTACCTCTCCTATCCAAGTGTAACTCCTATCCAAAAATCAAAGATTAGACCAACCGGCTTCTTTGAGCCCACCTACACACCACACTCAAATGATGACATTTGCGCATGTTGTTTAAGCACCTGTATGCGAGGCGTAGTTACTGTCTGTCTGAGAAGATGGAAAAAAATCTAGAAGAATTTATGACCTGGAATCAAAATTTCTCATTTTTTTTTAATATTCTGCCAATTGCGCAGTTAAGATGCGTTGCAGCATCGCAGGCTCATTCGATGGCAGTCAAACTTTAAAAATTTGCATTTTCCATCGAAACCTGTATGTATGTCAATTTTTGTCCAGTTCGCATTACTTATTCT
The DNA here is from genome assembly GCA_963930645.1 of Salticus scenicus. Lineage (NCBI taxonomy): Eukaryota > Metazoa > Arthropoda > Arachnida > Araneae > Salticidae > Salticus > Salticus scenicus. The sequence continues at coordinate 122,818,724 of OZ005656.1, forward strand.
TGGTGCGTCGTATTTTTTGTTATAGAGTATATTTGATACATCACGATCTACTCTGAACTTTTAATACTGAATCATATTATATCATTTAACATATATTATATCTTTTTATTATATCTTTTAAAATCATCAAAAAAAAAATTTGTTTTATACTACTTATAATTTACATAAAAAAAAAGAAAGAAAGAAACACATTTAAACACATTAAATTGCACAAAATTCTCCTGGTTTACACTATATATATATACATATATATATATCTACTCGTGAATGCTAGCATGTGAAAGACTGACGTTTATGCGCATAGATATTTATATAACTGTATGTATAAATGATTAATTTCCAAAAATACAGAAATTATCGTACTTGAAACTCCAGTTTCGTTTCTTTTTTGTTACTTTATTGATCCGGCTGATAAGTTTATTTATCGTTTATTCTTCCAAAATAATAATAATAAAATAAATAAATAAATAAATACATGACGTGCTTTTGCATTTGGATACGAAACATATTTTGGATACTAAACATTTATTATGCATTACACAATGTTTAATGTTCTATATATCATTTTTATGGGTTATTATAGCCTGTAGACATTGAAGATAAAGCTCAATATATCATATTAACTCGCAATTTTTTCTTTAAAAATTCTTTGATGCAAAAGCTTAATTCAATATTTTGAGAAAATATATGTTATATTTAAGCAACTGAAAACAGATAAATCGTTGAGAATAAGATAAGTGTAAAGCAGCTATTTTACTATAATTAAATATATATACGTATATATGTTTTTTCAGAAATGTTATGGTTTATAAATTCTATTATTATGTTAAATAATTTCGAAGTAAATTCTGAATATTTGTATAAAAAATGCAGTTTTCTCCTCTATAAAACTAAAATTATCAAAACTAGCATTACAGCTCATCATACTTTTATCAAGAAATTTATAAATATAACACGAATTTTCAAACTTAGTTAACAAAATTGTACACAATGAAAATTAGTTTTGGAATAAATATGTACAATTAAATAAATTTTAAAATGAAATATAAAATAAAATATAAAAAATGATTACTAATATTTGTATTGTAGTGTATTCATTTTAATCATTTTATTCATTGAGTTTTTTACTAGATTGAATTTTTAGTTTAATCAAATTCATTGGCGTTAAAATAAGATTTAAATGCTTATTAGCAAATGTAAGAATACATTTTTCTTTTCCTTTTTTACTGTATTTTAAATATTTCAAACATGTAAATGCTTGTTTATTTTTTACAAATTGTTTCTTTTGTTATTAGTAAACTAATTCGGTTGTATATGATAAAATGTAGTTATATATTTTAGAAATAAAGTCTACAAATAAAGTAGCGTGAGATAAAGGCGGGACTATCTAAAAATGCCCCGGAATAAATTACAAATGTTGTTAACCCTGTTTTCAAGCAAAGACGACTCTAAAGTGGCGGCGTGGGGGCAGGGGCCATTACTATCATAGAATCTGAAATACTGTCTAATTACACTGACATAGTTTTAGGAGATCTCTAACCCATGGGAAAAAAAATATGATTGACATTTTTGTTTTAATAATAATGATAAGTACATATACATTATTCGCATTGTAACAAAAATAATTCTATATTTATTAAATAAATAAATATTTATAAATTTGGCAAAAGTTATGGGTCAAAATGAAGTAAAAAAAAAGTATTATTATATTGAATGGACTTTCATGCTATTATTATTTCTTAAAAACACATTTAAGTAATTAGTAAGTAGTTTATCATACATGTAGAAACGTTACAGATTGCCATACCGTTTCTTAATCACAAGAAAATGTTAAATAATAATGATTGTAAACAACAGCATTTTTATTTATTTTTTATTACTCTCGTTTTTCCCCCTTAAAAATATAAAAAATAAAATAAAATAACATAGAAACAGAAGAAAAAAATAAAAATAAAAATAAAGTACAAGTAAATGATCCTTTCTTTTTGACGCTTGAGAATCGTTTAACTTTTTCACTCATAGGTAATTCATTGCAATCATTTTTTGTAAAATTTCCAATCTCCTTCTCCTCTTCCGTAATTATTATTGCACAAAATTACAAATTTTTCTTAAAATCAGTTAGCATAATTTTATACACTGTTAAAAATTTTCTTCTAGGTTGAACCAAAACATGGTAAATTTTTTGCTGCCACCATGCGATGGTGAAACCTTTTACCATTATTTGGTGCTTTACTAAACCAAGGCTTGGTACTTCAATAGCTACATCCATAAGACGGAGAAATGTTTTACCATAATTTGGAGCATTTTTTAAACAAGAAACGCCAAATCATAATAGAAAGTTTCACCATCGCATGGTGGCAGAAAAAATTTACCATGTTTTGGTTCAACCTAGCAAACTGAAGCTACTGTAGTACCAACATTTGGTTCAACCTTTAACTGAAATTTTTAACAGTGTAGATGTAATTTTGGAAAAACTCGACTTAGCTACTTTATTTTTTAAGAAATAAGAAAAGTAAAATTGCTGTGTTATGACATTTACATATACGTAATACACTGTTAAAAAAATGCAGAAAAAATACAGAAATTCTCTGTAATTTCAGAAAAAAAAGCGTAAATTACGAAAAAATTACGTAGACAAAACGTATTTTACGACTTTTTTTCTGAAATTACAGAGAATTTCTGTATTTTTTCTGCATTTTTTTAACAGTGTAGAACAATTAAAATAATTTATTGAAATTAATATTTATCAAGGATATATTTCATGTAGAGTGTGGATGATTTGCATCTAACAAAGAAACATTCAAAGGGTGTCGTCATAAAAAAATATTGAAAAAAATATATGTGATTCTACTCTTCATAAAACACCAGAAAAAGAAAAAAATTATCGGTTGAAATGAATTACAGCGACAACAAAAAATTATGAAAATCAAGCATATTTGGCGATTTCACACTGCTAGGCGATTGATTTGAGTACTTGGCGGAGAAGCAAAACACGGTTCAGTTCGTACACGCAATCTCGTTTCTAGCGAACTTATCGCCTAACAGCGCTAAATCGCCAAAAATGCTTAATTTGATAATTTTTTGTGGTCATTGTAATCCATTTCAGCAGATAATATTTTCACTTCCAGGTGTTTTCTGAAAAGTACAATCACATATATTTTTTTTCAATATTTTTTGAAGATGACACCTTGTGAATGTTTTCTTGTGAGTCAATTACAAGCCTAAAAAACGAAATATAGTCAACTTTGTGCCTTTGCACAATTTCAGACAAAATGCATTTTATTATTATTATTATTATTCATTCATTCATTAATTTAATTTTAGTTTAGTTTAGTTTAGTTTTTTTTTTTTTTTTTAGTGGATAATTTTGCTTCAAAATATCACAGATACGTGATCCAACCATTTTTTAACACTTTCCAACAAGGTTGAAAAGTGTTTATGACTTCGATTTGTCTGTCCGTCTGTCTGTCCGCGCTCTAACTCCCGTAAATATTTATGGAATTGCTTGAAACTGATATATGTTATTCAAGTTCACTATCGGACGTTCCCTATTTGAAAATGGAGTTTATGCCTCTATTGGTTTGTGTACAGGGACACCCGAAAGTATTTCAAAGCATTGTGTTCTATGAGAGGTATTTTTATAAACCATATTTCCATACCTTTACTGTAGACATATCTTAATGAAATTGAAATATGTTATTCAAGTTCACTATCGGACATTCCATATTGAAAATGGAGTTTATACCTCTACTGGTTTGTGTACAGAGACACACGAAACTATTTCAAAGCATTGTGTTCTATGAGAGGTATTTCTATAAACCATATTTTCATACCTTTGCTGTAGACATATCTTAATGAAATTGAAATATGTTATGAAATACACTATCCGTTCCATATTGAAAATGGAGTTTATACCTCTACTGGTTTGTGCACTCGGACACCCGAAAGTATTTCAAAGCATTGTGTTCTATGAGAGGTATTTCTATAAACCATATTTTCATACCTTTACTGTAGACATATCTTAATGAAATTGAAATATGTTATTCAAGTTCACTATCGAATGTTCCCTATTGAAAATGGAGTTTATACCTCTACTGGTTTGTGTACAGAGACACACGAAACTATTTCAAAGCATTGTGTTCTAAGAGAGGTATTTCTATAAACCATATTTTCATACCTTTGCTGTAGACATATCTTAATAAAATTAAAATATGTTATGAAATACACTATCGGACGTTCCATATTGAAAATGGAGTTTATACCTCTACTGGTTTGTGTACGCGGACACCCGGAAGTATTTCAAAGTATTGTGTTCTATGAGAGGTATTTCTATAAACCATATTTTCATACATTTTTTGTAGACATATCTGAATAAAATTGAAATATGTTATTCAAGTTCGCTATTGAATTTTTTCTGTATAAAATGGAGGAAATACCACCATCGGTTTATGTACAGGGACACTCAAAAGTATTCCAAAGCAATCCGTTCTATGAGAGATATTTCTGTAAATCAAATTTTAATGACTTTACTTTCCACGAAGTTTTAGGAAATTGAAATATGTTATTTATATGCACAAAAGAATGCTTTGAATAGAATATAGCATGATTAGCATTATATTTATAGGGTGGCACAAAAATATCCAGTTATATTTAGAGCTATCAATAAAAAATTGCTAGAATTGTACTTTCGTTTACGTTAAGCGTTTCTAACACTTTCTAACATTTTTTAAGTGTAAATATGATTTCAGTTTTGTGTATCTGCCTTTCCGTCTGTCTGTCTGTCTGTCCTTGCTCTAACTCCCGTAAATATTTATGTAATTTCTTGAAACTGATATATGTTATTCAAGTCCACTATATGATGTTCCCTATTCAAAATGGAGTTTACAGCTCTACTGGTTTGTGTACAGGGACACCCAAAAGTATTTTAAAGCATTGTGTTCTATGAGAGGTATTTCAAAAACCATATTTTCATACCTTTACAGTATACATATCTCAATGAAATTGAAATATGTTATTCAAGTTCACTTTTGGATGTTTCCTGTATAAAATGGAGGGAATATCACCACCGATTTATATACCAGGACACTTAAAATATTCCAAAGCATTGCGTTCTATATTTCTATAAATCAAATTTTAATAACTTTACTTTCCACGAAGTTTTAGGAAATTGAAATATGTTATGTATATGCACAAAAGAATGCTTTGCATAGGATATAGCATGATTAGCATTATATTTACATGGTGACACAAAAATATCCATTTATATTAAGAGCTATTAATAAAAAATTGCTAGAATTGTACTTTCGTTGACATTAAGAGTTTTTAACACTTTCTAATAATTTTAAGTGTGACTAAGATTTCAGTTTGTGTATCTGATCATCTGTCTGTCTGTGTGTCTGCCTGCCCGCGCTCTAACTCCCATAAATATTTATGAAATTTCTCTAAACTGATATATTTTATTGAAGTTCACTATCGGATTTTCCATATTGAAAATGTAGTGAATATCTCTTCTGGTTTGTGTACAGGAACACCCAAAAGCATTCGAAAGCATTGTGTTCTATGAGTGTTATTTAAAAAAAATATTTTCCGTATAAGATGTTCCCCATTTAAAATGACATTAATAGGTCCTGTATAACTAGTTTGTTTACAGGGACAAAATAATAATAATAATAATAAAATAAAATAAAATAAAATAAAATGCCAATGCATTACGTTTTAGAACAGAATTTTTGAAAGTTATATTTAAAAATATTTTTACTGTAAAAATCATAAAAATATTGAAATGTATTGTTAATGTTCTAAAATAATGTTTTGTATAGAATATGATATGATTAACTTTCTGATTTACAGGGCTACACTAAAATATTCAGCGAGATCAAAACCTGCAATTATAATCTAATGGTTGCATTTTCTTTTGTGTTAAGCTTTTTTAACACTTTCTAAAATGCCTAAGAGTAATTTTAAAATCAGTTAGTCTATCTGTATATTTTTCAGTCCTTCTGTTGTGTGATAACGTGCGCAAAGTATATTGAAAGTTATTCGATACAACAATTACGTACAGTTGGAAATTGTTACTAATCAATGCGTACTGCATGATTTTTCTTTCTTGTTTTTTTTATTATTTTATGATAATTTCTTGAATATATTCATATTAAAAATTTCCACCACTACGGAGGGAACTTTACTCCCTAGAAAAAAGAAAGAGATGCTCCTACAAATGAATATATATATATATCAGTGGCGGCTCGTGCACCGAAAATTGGTGAAAAGGCACACTTTATTTTACGCTATGTTCATTTATATAATATAAATTTACAGTTAACTAAGTATTTTTAGTTAATTTAAGTTAAGACTATGCTTAATAAAAATTATGATTAAAAATACTTATTTAAATGTAAATTATTTTTGAGCTCTTCACCTATTTTCGGTTCACGAGCCGCCACTGATTATATATATATATATATATATATATATATATTAATATCCTGGTTGACCAGT
>OZ005656.1:123430221-123592721 GCA_963930645.1 Salticus scenicus
ATGAATATTAAATATTATTTTTTAGAATTCATCTACTATTTTTAAGTAAAATATTTTTTATGTAGTCGTTGAGGGTTCCTTACAAATTTAAGATTTACGAGTGTTATATATCTCAAAACACACTCACTCTCACAAACACACGTATAAATAATATTGTAAAAGTCTTAAAATAAATAAATAATTTTATAATACTTAATTGTATTTTGAAGACTTTTAACGAACATTGATGTTTTCAAGAACTTCATGTGTCATATTTTCGAATACAAAATACATATATTTATTTTTTGTATGTATACCAAAAAAAGGAAGTATTTTCACTCTTTTTCAATTTGAGAATGATCCCCTAATCACACTCTGGACTGAATCGATAGTGGAAACAATGAGTTTTTAAATGTTCCAAGCCATTTCGTCTAGCATTCTTTTAGAAAATCGGATGAATGTAAAAAAAAAAAAAAAAAAAATCTTATAATTTGATCACCCATGGTATATGGCTTAACCCCTTAACGCGCGGCGTCCTCGCTGCGAGGACGCAAAATTTAAGATCCAGCTGCAAAAATTCATCCCGGAAATTTTTTAGCAAAAATTTACGTTTATAAAATATCAGAAAAGGCCGTTTTTTTTAACCTTAAAAATTAAAATTTCTTTTAGTTTAATTTAGTTCATGAATTCCGGTGGCAGTATATTTTAAATGATCCGAATTGTCTTGCGCCGCAAAGGGTTAAATAAGTAAAAATAATTCTTAAATTTTGCACTTTTTTACTGCATTAAAGAAAGTTCCATAAATTATTTGCCTAAGCACATTCTGCTATTCCTTAAATTTTAATTTGGTTTTAAACAGGTTCTTATGAATATTAAATATATATATACACACGCACGCACACACACACACACACACACATATATATATATATATATATTAGCATTAATCTATTTTTAAAGAAAATATTTTTATGGGAACTTTAAGGATTCGTTATAAATTTAAGATTTTTATGTTTTCTATTTCTCTACGCAAAACACACACACACATACGCGTGAGCGCGCGCGCACACACACACACACATATATATATATATATATATATATATATATATATATATATTTAATGTATTTCGATGTTTTTTAATGAACGTTGATATTTTCAATACTTTTGTGTAGACTCGTTAAAAATTTAAGATTTCTGTGATTTAAAATTTGAGTCTTCATATACATATCAGCAAAAGCATATTAAAGAAATGATATCATCTTATAATATTCTGTTATTTTCCCAGCATTTTTAATATTAGAGTTTAAAAAAATTATCCTTTACTATTTTTCTAGGAGTAGATTAGAAATTTCCGATAAATTATTAACTTATTTATTTGGAAGCTTCTATCATGTACATGTTTAAAGTAACAGCTGTTTATGATTAACTAATGTTTACAATATCCATCATGTACGTCAATGTATTTTAAAGGAAGCATTTTCCATCGATAATTATAAATTTAAAAACTTTTAACATTGACATATTTCGTTGACATTCAAAGGAGATATCCATAATTAATGAAAGCTTTTTTAAGCAAATTATACTATGAAAAATATTTTTTGTCGATTAAAAAATCTAAATTTTAAATTTATTTAAAATTAAATATTAATGGAGATTTCTTTAATCTTTCGTGCGCACAAAGTAACAAAGATAATATTAATATAATGAGTAAAGATTTTTGAAAAATTTACATCCTTTAATGAATACATACACCAATACTTTTTCAAGGGCATAGATTGAATGTTGCATGCAAGTTATGTGTTATTTCTGTCATACTGTATGGAATTTGCTAAACATTTACAGTGGGCTATGCCCAATAACACCCAAAGGACGTGTCATTAATATCAAACTCAATAAGAAAAAGGAAAAATGTAAGTATACAGACACAGACACACACACGTATATATATATATATATATATATATATACATACATATTGAATGCATATATTTTTTAAAATATTGTTTTCTGATAAAACAACATCTTAGAATAGTTGTCATGTGCAACGGATTTTTAATAATACTTTATCTGTGTGAAATGCCGTATCTCGTATAATAATAAAGAAAAAAGACTAAAATACTAAAAATAAAAGTAAAAATAATAAAAATAAAAATAAAAGTCTATTATATATATATATATACTAGTATAAAAAATTATCGTATTTGTCAGATATATCATATGATGTATTTTGACACAAATTGAAAATTTAATTACAAACTTATAATTTTAATTAATTCGTTTCGTATTAGACCTCATAAACAGATAATTTGTCCCTATATCACGGTTTTTACTTTAGTAATATACATATATGTCCATGTGTATATATATTATACGTCATCTTTTTCTCTTTAAGAAGTCGGGAAAAACATTGAAAGTTGTTTATTTTCATATAAATTGCTTTATTTATTTTTTTTTTTAAATCTCGCTTTTTATTTTAATAATAATTATAAGATAAAAAAAATTTATAAACCATGTTTTAAATTTTCTGTTAAATCATATAAACGCTACTGAAGGCAGCCGGAACCCCAGCAATTGGATAAGAGTATTAAAAAAATTCCTTGCTATCGTCTTTTGAGCTATTATAAAAGTTTCAAATGGCTATATAGCCAGGAAGTTAGTTAAAAGTTGATTGCAAGCTTTGTACTGGAAACGCTGCTGGAGGCAGCAGAGTCCCGAAGCAATTGGATAGAAATATTTTTAAAAAGCATTTTCACCGTATTCTGAACTATTCCGAAAATTTGAAATGTCTAGCTACTCGGGAAGTTAGTTAAATAAATTTTGTGTTGAATCATAGGAACGCTGCCGAAGGCAGTAGGGACATGAAACAGTTGACTAAAAGTATTTTAAAAAAAATGTATTGCCACCGTGTTCTGAGCTATCCTGAAAGTTTCAAATACCTAGCTAGTCGGGAAGTTAGTGAAAAATCGATTGAAAGTATTGTACTGGTAACGCTGCCGAAGGCAGCAGGAACCCGAAACAGTTGGCTAAAGCTATTAAAAAAAATTCATTTTCACCATGTTCTGAACTATTCTGAAAGTTTCAAATGTCTAGCTGATCAGGAAGTCAGTTAAATAAATTTTCTGTCGAATAATATAAGCGCTGCCGAAGGCAGTGGGACCTGAAATAGTTGACTAAAATTATTATAAAAATGTATTGTCACCGTGTTATGAACTGTCCTGAAAGTTTCAAATGTCCAGATAGTCGGAAAGTTAGTGAAAAATCGATTGCAAGCTTAGTACTGATAACGTGCCGAAGGCAGCAGGAACCCGAAACAGTTGGCTAAAGGTATTAAAAAAATGCATTTACACCGTGTTCTGAACTATTTTGAAAATTTAAAATGTCTAGCTAGTCGGAAAGTTAGTTAAATAAATGCTCTGTCGAATTATATAAGCGCTGCCGAAGGCAGCGGGACCTGAAATAGTTGACTAAAATTATTAAAAAAATATATTGTCACCGTGTTGTGAGCTGTCCTGAAAGTTTCAAATGTCTAGCTAGTCGGAAAGTTAGTGAAAAATCGATTGCAATCTTTGTACTGATAACGCTGCCGAAGGCAGCAGGAACCCAAAACAGTTGGCTAAAGGTATTAAGAAAATGCATTTTCACCGTGTTCTGAACTATTCTGAAAGTTTCAAATGTCTAGCTAGTCGGTAAATTAGTTAAATAAATTTTCTGTCGAATCATATAAGCGCTGCCGAAGGCAGCGGGACTTGAATTAGTTGACTAAAATTATTAGAAAAATGTATTGTCACCGTGTTGTGAGCTGTCCTGAAAATTTCAAATATCTAGCTAGTCGGGAAGTTAGTTAAAAATCGATTGCAAGATTTGTCCCTGAGAAACCCACAAACAAACCCACAAACAAGAATCGAAGTTAATAAAAACATGGTAAAATGGTTTTGTATGGAGTGAACATAGTTGCGAATTTCACTAGTGTTATTCCAAAAGAACATCATTTTAATTAAGTATAATTTTTTATTTTACTTAATTAGTGAAAGCCGTCACGGAAATTTTCAAAACATTTTTAGTTAAACTGGTATGAAAAAGCATAAATTTTGCCATCCATATATTATACGTATACAAAGTATAAACATACGTCAATGACAGTTACAATATACCCCTTTATGAACATTAGCGATTCAGAATACTCATTGGATAATCAGGAGAAAAAAAGAAAAGTGATGGAAGTTTTGATTACATTTCTTATATTTTTGGAAAAAAAATTATATATCTCGATGCATATATCTGATATAAAAATAAATAAATAAATAAATACAAAAGTTTTTAAGTATACATATTAAAGTAAAATAAAATATAACATATTCACTGCTAGAAGCACCCTATTTAAATTTATAATTACAAATTATGAAAATAAAAAAATGTTTGAAAATAAAAATATAAATATTTAAAGAAATATTTGTTAGAAATAATAAAATTTTGCTTTAATATAATAACAATGAATGCCAAATTGTGTACTTTGAATACTTTTGCAATTTTAGATAAGTAAATCATTTGTAAGTAAATACTTCCTGCAACTCATTTTAGGAAATTTCCAGTTTGAAATGAAGCCTTTCTGTTTAGTATCACAAGACATTGCAGTTAAAGTACACAGTTGTAAAATCCAGTCAATTAACTTCGGGATGTGAGCGATACATAAAAGTTTATTCTAATAGCTTTGATTCTGATTACGAGCGGATTTTGAAATCATTTTAAATATTTCTTTATGTATGTTTGATAATACAATTATATATGAAAAATGAATGCAAATAAATTTAAATCGTCCAAGAAAAAACGTCTAAATTCGTTTTTTTTTTTTTTTTTTTACGCTAGTTTTGTATGAATGTATGTATGTATCTATATTTAACTTCATTGAAATTTAAATGAAAATGAAAAATTAATTTGTATAAAATAGGTGCATACATGAAGCTTGAAATTTCTTTTCAAAAAGATTAATTTAATTTAATTAACAATTATTTTTTTTAAATTACAGTGGGATGTAATAACATAACTAAAATAGCGTTAATAACAAGATAAAATAAAATTAAGCCGAAAGTTTAATAAACTGCAGTTATTGTATTTTTGGTTTAGTTTAATATTTTCTTGTATTACTATTAAAGTTATTTTTTGTTACATTATTACATTCCATAGTCATTTTTATTATAATTTTCTGATATTCATAAATAATAATAATAATAATAATAATAATATTAATATTTTTGTCTTACTTCTGCCATTTTTTTTTTTTTTTTGAGATATGCTGAAAATACACATACAGAACCACGCATATACCAACCGCTAATAATCAGTTTTTTGGTTCAGGGAATCTCAAAACATGCATGTGTAACACAATCTGAAATTCGAAATTTTGACAATACCTTCTCTACTGTATATGGGTAAGTCGAAATAAAGACAAATAATATCCCAAAAATACAAATTTAAGAATAATATGGTTTTACTGATAAGACTATATCAGTAGATTAGGTGTCATCTGTAGCTACATATATATATATGTATTGTTACGGGATTAAATCTAGATATTAGATTTTGGTCATGAAACTGATGTTTTCTGTATTTTTATAACATTTTAGACTTATTTTTAAAAAATATCTGTAAGTTAACTAATTTTAAATAATATACTTTGATAACTCAGTTTGAAATAATTACTAAGCGAAGAACTGAATTAATTTATTGAATTAATTAATTAATCATTTTTATTTGAAATGGATAAATTTTGATTTTCATTTATATATACTCTTAAAAAAATTATTATTATTATTTTGTATTTATTTAATCTACAAATTTTTATCAATGATAACAGTTAAGGAAATTAATTTTGTTTGTTATATATTATGACAATTATATAAAAATAGCATTTTTTTTTTTCTTTTTTTTAAAGTAATTGAAAATATGATATTTATTTTTTCGTAGGGATAAATAGTAATTGTTATGATAAATAGTATTTAGTAATATAATAAAGAAATATCGGGTGATTTTCATACATTAAAAACACTTTCCAACTGTACTACAATGAACTCAAATAACATATAATAATTTCAAGGCATTCTATAAATGTTAACAAAAACTAGATTAAGGACAGCCAGATAATTAGCCAGACAAACTAAATGAAGACGTAGTCGCACTTAAACATTATTGAAGAGTATTTAAAAAAAAATAATGGAAGTGAATCTGCAATTCACAATTTCTCATATATAGCCCTTAATGTTTCCAAATACTTTTGGGTAGCTCTCTAAACCTCAATGCTAATTTTACAATATTCTATTGAAAACCTTTTTGTATTTAATTTGTAGAAATATTAAATGTAAATTTCATCATGTTCTCTGCAATACAACGAAATTAAAATGTGTTTCATTAAAATACTTCTCCGTAAACGTAGTACATTGAATAAATTTGTATGTCCCTGTACATGCACCAGTTATTCTATTTATATCATTTTCAATATGTAAAGTGCATAATGAACATGAATATAATGTTTGTCTTTCAAAATTTTCTAAGAATATTTGCGGTAGTTTGAGTACGGTGTTATTTATATTGTTTTCATTAGGGAACATACTATAATAAACCTAGATAACATATATTAGTTTCAAAGACTTTCCACATATATTTACGGAGTTCAGAAGGAGTGACTGATAGAAAAATTGAAGTTATAAACACTATTTAATTTTGTTCGAAAGTATTACAAATGGTGAGGAAAAAAATCATTTTATTTATAGTTAACTACTACAACAAAATATTTCAAAGTGACAATTAAGAAATTTATTCAAGCATTTTTGTTTGTGTCACATTCATTTAAATCAAGCCAAACAAGTTGTTGTATAAACAATACTTTTAATCTTTCTAAATAAAAGTAAAGTTGCATGGAAAATAGCCCGTTAGTTCAAAGTTTTAAAAATAACTACATTTTTCTTATTCAATCAAAACAAGCATATATTATTCAAGGGAATAAGCCATCAAATAAATCCACTCCTTTTTGTGATTATTAATGAGTGTAGAGAAATAATGTTTATAATTAAATCCATAAAATAATTAAATATCTAATGTTACAAGAAATTTATCGGGAAATGTAAAATAATGTCGAAATGTTGTCATACAAAAAATCCAAGTTCAAGATAGAGTACAATTCCAAAATTTAGTGTAAAATATATAAAAAAAATATGTCTATAAAGAAATAAAAGATGAAAATTTTTATTGAAAATTAATTTTTTTCTTTTTCTTTATTTCTTTCTTTATTTTATTTTTTCAAATACATGATTGTATACAAAATAGTATGCAAAATATATGTATATTTAATCTTTAATAAGCAAGAAATGTAAATGAAAATACAGTTAAAAGATCTTGAAGTTCAATCTTAAAACAAATATATAGTTAAAATTTTCAGCCTTTAAATGATTCCAACGAACTTATTCTTTAAAAGAAAGTAGAACAAGCTAATATAACTGGCACTAGAATATAAATAACTGAAGATATACACCTTTTACTCACGTTTACAAAATTATCAAATAAATAATAATAATAATAAAAATTGTAATTATTTTACTTATTACACATACGCACACACATATATATAGGAGGATAGCATCATATTAATTTTCTGATCATAAAAATATTTTCATTATTTTCAAAATTTTATTTATATATATTTATATATATTTATTTCTATTAATATTATTACATTACAAGTTCCCTTCTAAACCTTTATATTTCAAACATCAACTAATAGTGCAAACTCATGTTAGCAAATAAAAATCAAATTCAGCGCATATAGCTTCCTCACCAGTAAAATCATAAATTAAATCACTTAGACAGCTAAGATTTAATAGATGCTTTATAAAATATGAGTTACTGAAGATATATACCTTTTACTCACGCTTACAAAATTATAAAAAAAAAAAAAAAAAAAAAAAAAAATAATTTTATTATACATACGCATACACATATATATATAGTAGTATAGCATCATATTAATTTTCCGATCATAAAAATATTTTCGTTATTTTCAAAATTTTATTTATATATTTATTTATATATATTTATATATATATATATATATATATATATATTTATTTATTTCTATTAATATTATTACATTACAAGTTCCCTTCTAAACCTTTATATTTCAAACATCAACTAATAGTGCAAACTCATGTTAGTAAAGAAAATTCTAATTCAGCGCATTTAGCATCCTCACCAGTAAAATCGTAAATTAAATCACTTAGACTGCTAAGATTTAATAGATGCTTTATCTCTGAGTTGCTTTTAAATTCTGACGATGCTGTAAATTTAAATTTAAAGTGCATCAAAACCTCAAAGGCAAATTTCTATCAAAATTCGACTCCATGTTCTACTTTAGTGAATTCTGCTTGGAATAATCCTTACCATTTCGAAATGTATTAAGTTGGAACGAATATTCTAATTCATGTTAAAATATTCCGGAACAAGTTTTAAATAAAGGCTGCTAATAATAGAAGAAATGTTGAAAGTTTTACGTAATTTTTCTTCTGAAATGTAATATCTTTTAAAAGATATTCTCTGCATATATTAAATTGGAAGATTAGATACAAATACAAAACTGTTACAAATTGTTAACTACAAAGCGTAATAGACCTTTTCTGAACTATTTCCGATAAGTGAAGCATTTACATAAGATAAGCATTTATTTCGAATCTATAACATTATCGTGTTGCATGCATTACTAAATTTGTGAAGGGTAAATACATTATTTTATGAGGAAAATGCTAAAGATATTACATTGTTATTGAAAGTTTTATAACTAATTCGATTTAAAAAAGTAATTTTTGCTAAAATGTTTTGGTCTATTAATATACTTTTTATAATAATAAGTACAAAACTTTGAATAAATACCATAAAATGCAATAATCTTGCAACAATTGTTTCGGGTCGAAAAACACACGACCCTTCAATAGGCGAACAAAGTAGGCACTAGTGCTGCAATCAAAGCGGCTATGCAAAAAAACAGGTGCACTTCGGTTGCAGCACTCGTGTCTACTTTGTTCGCCTGACGAAAGGTCATGTGTTTTTCGACCTGAAAAAAATTTTGCGAGTTTATTGCATTTAGCATTTTATGGTGCTTATTCAAAATTTTGTGCTTATTATTTATAAACGCCAGTTCTGTGGTGTATTCTTATTACTTCTTTTTTTAATATTTCATTTTTTAAATTCATATATCAAAATTGGTGTAAATAGAAAACAGTTCTAAAAATTTAAAATCAATTTATTTTTGTATTTAAAAAAATTAATAATCTGTTAAATATTTTATAATGTATTACATATTTTATTGTAATCAAAGTTTCTATTGTGGTTAAAATTATTTTCAAATCAGAGAAATGTTTTAAACTATTTCTCTAATTATAGGCTGTTGTAAATTGAAGTATGTTTGTGTGTGTGTGTGTAACTTTAAAGTATCGCAAATTACATTAAAATATTTATACATAAAGAATTCTAATTATAAATATAATATATTTTTTCTACCTTTTAATTATATTTATAGAAAAGTAATTTTAACTACATTTTTACCTAGTTTCTTTTACCTTTATAAATGTCATATGCTATTACTGTTTTCTTATTCAAGTGCCATTATTATCTTTTAAGAATATATTTATTTATTTATAAATGATCGATAATAATACTTTTTAATCAAAATATTTTTTAATATAGCCTGATCATTTGCAGATTGAATATAAGACATACAAAAATAAAATTAACTTTGATTAATAAAAATTTTAAGTCTCATAATTCAAAAAAGTAATAGTAAATTATTTGCAGTACTTTAAATGTAATATTAAGCATAAAATATGCCTTATTCCTTTTTACAATTTCTGTGTTAATTGAATTAAAATGTTGAAACAGACATAAATATTTTTCATGGTTATAATTTTGTAATGGTTGCTCACCAATTTTAGTGTACCTGTTTAATAAATAAAAATAATAATAATAACATAAAATATAATGAAACACTTGTTTTTATTTCATCGCACTTTTTAACATCTTCCAATAAAGTTAAAAAGTGATTACGACTTCGATTTTCTGTCTGTCTTTTCGCACTTTAATTCACGCAGATAATAATGGGATTCCTTGAAACAAATATATGTTTATCAAGTTCACTATTTGATGCGCTCTATGGAAAATGGAGTAAATACCATCACTGGGGTTTGTGTACAGGGACACTCGAAAGTATTCCAAAGCCTTGCTTTTGATAAACCATATTTTGACAGCATTACATTGCACAAATCTTAATAAAACTAACATTTATTGTTCATATGCGCAAAACAATGCTTTCTATAGCGTGAAAATTAATTAGCATTAAAAATTATTAGGCCATATAAAAATAATCAGATGCATTAAGGGCTATAATTGGAAAATGCAGCAGTTGCATTTTCCTTTTTGTAAGCATATTCTACTCTTTCTACTTATGTTTAACCATGATTATGTTTTGGATTAGTTTTTAAGTCTTTCTCCGTGAGTTATTTTCTCCGTCTCTCCGCCCTAACGCTAGTAAATATATTTTAAGAATTTTTCAAAGTGATATGTGTTATTCACGTTTCCTACGGAATGCCTCCGTTTTAGAATGGCATTAACAGCACAAACGGTTTGTGTGCAGCGACACCTAAAATAATGCAAATAAATTAAATTTCATAAGAGGCACTTTTATAAATAATATTTAAATAACTTTCTACTGCAAAAATCATAATGTAATTGTCATGTATTGTTAATATGATAAAGACATATTTTATATAATGCTATATTTAGATATTTTTTTTATATTTAATACAACACTTCGTGTGTATTTAATATAATCGAGATTTTTAGGTCTACACTGAAATATTCAAATACATTAATGGCTACAATTGAAAATTACTGAATTATTTTTTTCTATGTGTCCAGCCTTTTTACCAATTTCCGATAATGTTTAACTGTGATTATGATTTCAATAAATCTATATGTCTGTCTTTCTGTCTTTTTGTCTGCCCTTTCTGTGACAACGTAGAAAAGAACTTTGATGGTTAAATGATGCAACCTGCACGTAGAGTTGAAAAATGTTAATAATCAACGCGAACATCATATTTTTTTTTTCTTAATTAAACTTTATAATGAGTTATTAGCATATGAATGAAATTTAACAGAAAATGAAAGCAATGTATAAATTACTAAATGAAAATTCATTGAACAATGAGATAATCAGTCAATCTAAATTAAAATATTAATAAAAAATAAAAATAAATTGAACAGTAGATACAAAAAGTATGATACGATTAATTAAAAAAATAAAAATAAATAGGGGATTTTTTTTTCTTTTTTTATATCATTCTAAAGTCGATGTTACAAGCATATTTTTCACTAATACGAAATGTCTGTTATTTTTCTTTTGAATTCAAACAAATTTTTCCACTATTTTCTTCAACCCCAACAATTATTCCAAATCAATGATTCTGTAATTTAAAGTTAAAATTATTTGTTCAATTGACAAGCATTTTAAATAACGCATTCGCAGCTTTTAGTCATTTTGTTAAACAATGATGAATAGCTAATAATACGTTCTATATCACTTCCGATCATGAGTCACTTGCAAAATCTGTCCCGAAACGTAGCTCATTTTAGTTTGAAATGTTTACTCCATTAGTTTTCGGAACTATCTCATTCTGAACTGAGATTCCAACTGCCAAAGGATGCAAACTTATCATTTAAAATCACTCTCGTAAATCAATTCATAAGATCATTATTTCGTTACCATTTATACACGGGTTATGTTTACAGAGTGTGTTTGGAATTATTATAACAAATGAAGAGTATCTACTGGCAGAATTCATAAATTTGCATTGCTTATTTTATTGAGAATGAATGCGACCTGAATTGAATAAATTTATACTGCAGAATCGATTGAAAATTTTAAAGAAATGGTTCTGGGTTATACTGTGTTGTTATAAATTTATGTGAATGATTTCAAACACATATAATTGTTTATTCAAATTGAAAAATGAGACTTTCTATATCAGAAACGTTACCATTCTACGTCCTAAATTTGATTTAAAAAGTTATGAAATTTTTATCGTGATAAAATTTTAAGAAATGTTAACTATAAGTCTTAAGCTTATAAATAAAGTCACATTAAATCAAATTTAACTCAGGATTTGAAGCTTTGGAGTTAATCAATATAGAATAAAAATTGTGTTGATACTACTAACTCTTCTTTATTTAATAATTTATTTTAGAATAATGGATTTACTTTTATTGTGTAAGATGGTTATCTGCTAGTTCAGAATTCGCGAAGCACTGCATATTGTATAAATTACAGCCGGAAATGAGAGCTTCCCATATTCCCAGATTCTTTCGTTTGCCTTACACAGCGCCATCTACCACCTTCACATGGCGCTTCCAGACACGAATTGTACTGCGAATCCTTTTTCAGGGTATCTTTCAATTAAACTACAACTTTAAAATGAAATATCTTCGCAGAGACTCACTAGATGGCGCTACTGATTAATGCACTGGCGGGAGGTATAAAAGGAAACTGTTTCACGTTGGTTTCACGCCATTACGAAAATGTCTACCAAAGTGAAAGATTAAACCGAAGACTGTATATTCACTGTTAAAAATTGGTATTTATGTGGTGAAAAGGCAACACTATTGCTGCGGAAGTGGGCTACAACATACAAAAACCGACCTAAGCCAATTTCCTTTGCGTCAGCTGTTAAGGCTGATGCGTATGAGGAAGTGCTGAGACAGCCGTTTTTTCCCCACATTCGTGCTCTGGGTATGAACACCGGTAGATATTGGTTCATGCAGGATGGTGAACACTCCGCTTCGAACAGGCAGAGTGTTTGGAATCCGGGTTTTTGCTTATCAATACCCGAACAACCATCCATTGGCTACCTTATTCACCGGATATGAATCCCTGCGATTTCTATCTTTGGGGTCACATGAAAGATTTGGTGTACAAAAAGAAGCCGACAGACCTCAATAGCCTCAAGAAATTCATTATTGACGTTGATATACAGAATTAAGTAGCATTAATAGAAATTCCAATGCAATATACGTAATTTTCTATGAAAAAATGCAGAGATTTAATTCAATTATGTACGGTAATTTTGTTGTTAAAAGTTGTCTTAAGATATTACAGTTACTGTAAATTGGCAAAAATTGTAATATTGTTACAATTTTTATTTATTTATTTATTTACGTAGACCTGTAAATGAACTTTAAATGTACAAAAAATTGTAATATTAGGTTTACACTCAGAACTTATATAACAAATTTTTGTTCTATTTGATAAAACCCCAATTTTTGAAAAGAAATATATTGTAAACATCTATTTTATTGTCTGACTATTACTCTTTGAATGTAGTAATAAATAAAAATGAAAATATCTAATAAACTATCGATACTACAGAAGAACTCTAAAAAACTCGTACTTAGATAAAATAAATAAATAAATGTTTATGCGAAAGTCGTTGCAACAATTACCTTCTCTTCCAATGTAATATATTCAGTTATAATGGCTCTGGAAATGTACTAGACATTCTAGAAATATCATTTTAAACAGCACGTGGTCTGTTAATCATTTTAATATGTTGTTAAAATTTTGCGGCCATTTGAGTTAAGATATGCTTTTAAAGCTCGGTACATAAACCGTCATATGCATTTTAGCGTATGATGATAAAAAACAAAAATTATAATAAATGGAATGTCATTGGATTGCTTTCGAATGTTATATTGTTTATAAATTATTTTGAAATAACTTACGTTACTTTCAAAATATATACCCATATTAGTTAAAAAAAAATAAATGCTTGAGATTGCGTATTTGGGGTTGTATATAGTGCATACATTTATGTACACATATTATTTATCTACTGACTGATAAAAATAAGTGTGGTATACTTACAACATTTAAATTTTTTTAAAGAAAAAATGTTACTTCCATCACCGACTACTAATGTTAATGGAAGTATTGCGTTTAGTTCAAATAATTATACCGAGTTTTATCAGACTTACATATTTTCCATTTAGAGTACAAAAAGGTGTTTTTTGAAATTTATCAGTGTATGTATTTGGAGAGTTAATTTTCGTACTGTCATATATCCAAAGCAAAAAAAGATAGAATGACAATACTTCCCCATTAAGATAGGTCCGGTGTACAGCTGATTTTATGATTTTGCCAAGCTTTTGTAAAAATTTGAAAACCGAAATTGGAAAAAAGAATCCATATTAAAAAAAAAAAAAAGGAGGGCTCAAATATATATTTATTTTTCTATCTTTCTATATAAACTTCATTTCAGATGTCTTTTTGTACGTCTTTGTTGACTACTACAGAGGTATTAAAAGGTATTATGAATAAATAAGTTAATTTTATTTTTATGAAGTGGATTTCTTAAAAAAAAAAAAAAAAAAAATCGGCTCAACTAATTTTCATAAATTTGCCACTTGTCTTTTCAATGTCAATTCGTACTCATTTGTTACTTTGTGGTGAGCTTACCGAGTATGGTGAAAAAACGGTTGTAACAATTTTCTTTAAATTTGCTTTTTTAAAAAAATTAGATGACCATGCACATGTATAACTTGGTTACTACAGAAAAATTAATAGGCATCCTAATTTGGTATGTCAGTTTTTGATCTCGAATTTAAAAAAAAAATAAAAAAAAATAAAAAAAAATAAACAGTACCGATTTTACTTAAGCTTGCTATATAGTATATAAACTATCTTTCGTGTGTTTACGTCGTATGAATTATTTGATTGCTACGATAAGATTCGTTACGTATGATTAGTTAGGTATTATGTCTTATGGTTAGGTATTATGCCTTATTAGTTAGGTATTATGTTAGGTTGATGTCATTTGACAACACTATTTCTAAAGATATTTTATAATATGTATGAGTAATGTGTATAATAGGAGTTGTATGATTGTAACACATTTATTTATTTATTTATTTATTTATTTAATAACATTTTATGTTTGTAAATCTAAGAAATATTTAAAGGTTGTTTTATAATTTTAAATCGATAGACTGATTTAAAAATTAAGTATGAAGAGGAAATTATTTTACCATACTTGCCAACCTAACCCGGAAGATTGTTAGTTCCCGTCCCTTTTTCTACACTACTTAGTTTTTAGAGTATTTCTCTTCAAATATATTTACGATTAAATAAGAAGAAACCTACTCTAAATGATTAAACAAAGATTCCAGATGGTGAGACACATAACATGCTAGCAGAAGCTTATATATACCATTATATATTCCAGCTGACAAAATATTCGCACCAAGCAAATTCCGATTTCTATATGCTATTTTTCAGCTATCCTTTAAATAGGACAATGGGATAATATGGGTCAACATAGGAATATATATATATATATATATATATATATATATATGTATATACATATTTCAAAACTCTACCAAACAACATTTACTTTTTCATTCTATATTAACCTTGCGTGAATGATAGCAAAAACATTTTATTGGAAAAAAAATATATGTATATACTCGTTTAAACTATATATATATTTCCTTTTAAAAAGTTACCTTAAATACTTTTGTACGAAACGAGAAGGGAAGAGGAAAAAAAAAAAAAAAAAAAAAAAAAAAAAACTCTTAAGAGCCCGAGAGATTAAACTCATTTGCATCAAAAGCACTTTTGTTAATAAACTATTTCGGTTCGTTTTAATTCATGTTGATATTTTTAAAATGATTGAGAATGGGAGATTTTCAGCGTACTTGTACGAGTGAATTTTAAATCTTTTTGACTTTGAAATGTAAAAACCTCCGAGCAAGAAGTACATGATCCGGAATTTTCATGATATATTTTATGAGAAGTTTTAAAAAGTTTTTGTATTCTTCAAAGAACTCTTTAAAATATTTTATAAGTAATTTGTGAATTATTTTTTTTTTTCCTCAAAATTTCTTGATTTGTTCTAATTTGCATAGAAATATAGGTGCTGAAGTACAAAAGGATTTTTATTTAGAAATACTTTCTTTTGGATTTTTAAAATAAAAATTATGTGTTTTATTCTGAATTTAAATAAAAAAATTTAAACTTTATTGAATACGATATTTTGTAACTTTCATTTTTAAAAAGTTAAATTTATATAATTAATATTGATTGTTTTATTACTAATGTCAGATTTATTATAATTTATCACATAGTATATTTTATTAATATATTATTAATTAAATAGTGTTACGAATTTGTAAATAATTCGTAGTTATTTTTATGTACATTTATTCAAAGAGGCTTAGTCAGGTTATAAAATGTTAATTTTCATCCTTTCTAATTTCTTTCGCATTAAAATAGCTCAAAACCCCGTTAAAAACATGTTAAAAAGCCCCAATAAGGCAGGTAATGGATTTGGCACTAAATTTGGCGACTTGTCGTTCCTTGACGATTTTTTGGCGACTTTGGCGAGAAGATCCTTATTATCGATATACCAAATATGGAAGCTACAACGTTACTGCTTGACAAGATACTGGGAATTTCAAGATTATTTTACGCAGGTATTTAAGGAGTTGCATCGCACCAAGTGAGTCAGTCTCCATCAGTCTCAGTTTAGTTTCGCCAAAGCATTTGCTGGATAAAGAGTACCAAGTCTCTTGTGAATACAGTCGCAATGCTGTATGTTAATGGTCGGATACCGTTTGTGCTGTGAATTTGCTGTTGACAGCTTTTATCTAAGTTGTGTTTACAGTTGAAAGTAAAGTTGATACTTGCTTTAAAGACCTATATTCTTCTAGAATTTCCTGTAAATAAAGTTTCCAGCCTCTGCAAGATTCGCATTTCATTTTCGGACAAATCACGAACCCCCAAGTATTCAACGATAGTATATTATATTAATATAATATCTCATACCTTGTAATATTTATAGTTTATTCAGAGTACAGTTATCCTCGCCCTTTTCCCACACCAGTGTGTTTAAAGAAAAATATTTTTATTTCATCGTAATTACGTATTACAAAAAAAATCCTCCAAAATCATACTGGTGTGAAAAAAAAGCGGGGTTAACAGTGCTTTGAAATAATTATAAACGTTACCAGGTGTGCTATCTTCCTATTTTTATCCATGGTTGAAAAAAATAAATAAATAAATAAATAAACTTAGATATTTATACTTTATTATAAAAATTAAGCAATTTTGTATTAGCTTTTAATTATTCGAAACTTTTTTTGCATTTTCTTTAATAATACAGTTTTCATGCTCATCTGCAAACAGAAAAATTTTCTTTTATAAAATTATGCTTATTTTCTGTTGGTCATATAATAAGAAATACACGTGCTTTTTACTTTCTTCTATATTCAATAGAAGAAAGTATTGGATTCGTAAAAATTTCGATCTCGTGTTTTTGATGGATTTACACGTTTTGAGAGCTGTAGAACACGATTTGGCCATTTTTAGAAAATGTTTGTCTGTCTCTGTGTGTGTGTGACAATATTTTGTGGCAACTGTATCTCAGAAACTACTGCACAGTATTTCATACAAATTGGTATGTCGTTACACCTTGACATAAATTAGTGTCTATCAACTTTTGGTAAAAATTGTTTTACAGGTTGCGTTGCCATCCCGCTTTTTCTAAATTTTTAACATAGGACAAAATTTAGTATAAATGTGCATAAAGATAATTATTTTTTAATAATCATTATGAAATTTACAAGAATTAATTATAATAGAGATAGTCAACTGAAAAAAAAAAAAAAAATGTGTATATGTAGGAGCACCGTCTCCACCCTTAGGGGGGAAGTCCCCCCTCGAGGGGAATAAATTTTCATGATGAGCTCACCAATACCTCAAAAATGAATGGTTGAACCATCGATCTGCGATAATTTAAATTAAAGTATCTTTTATTATTATTATTATTATTATTTTCATTTAAAAAAAGAAAAAAAATGTAATATGAGAATAAAATGGACTATTTTTGGATATTAAGTGTTATACTACTTCTGTAATAGGGAAATCGAAATGCATTATCATGGATGATAATTTTATTAAATAATGATTTTAATAGATTATTTTTCATTGAGTGAATTTGCATAGGAAAATATACATAGAAGAAAGTCATGTAATGACCACAATATTATAGTTGTAACAAGTTATTGACTTTTTTTAAAACTTTAAAAGATCATATGATTCTAGTAATGATAGTTTAAAATACTTTAGAAATTGAGATTATTATAAGAAGAGTAAATCTATTGATTTTATTAATAGATATAAATGTATTTAGCTAATTAGAAAAAAAATAATTTGATTTTTAATCCCTTATAAACAGGGGTCGTACTCTCCACCCTTTTTTCAGGACACTCTCACGGATAAGAAAATTTCAAAATTACTGTCACCACTAATTTTATAAAATAATCTTTACCCTCTATATTCACAGCATATTACTGTTATTATACCAGAAGTATTTCTGCGTTAAATTAGTGGTGGCAAAGAAGGCGGAAATTTCTTATCTCTGAAAGTGTCCTGAAAAAAGGGCGGAGAGTACGACCCCTGCTTATAAAGCAATGAGAAGTATACGTACCTCCTAATTTATTAATTTCAAATAAGAAAGGCGTGGTAAACTGCTTTTCCCCGCCTAATATTGTTAGACCACGCCTGTTTTTTTTTTTTTTTTTTTATTTTTTTTTTTAACATCAGTATGTTTATAGAGTAACAGTATTCTTATTTAATCGTGAGTACGTATTTATGAATATTACTCTACAAATTTATTAGTGTGAAAAAAAAAAAAAAAAAAGAACGACCAAACGCTATTACGTATAAATTAACATAATAGGCAGACCCATTTTCAGTCTAAGCACCCATTTTTGTGGAAAAAAATACTTATCACGGTCTTAAAAATGGTTCAATTTCAATAAATGAAGGGCAAAATTCAATAAATGAAACCTCAAGAAATTTTTGATATTATGAAGATAACGCATAAAAATATAAATGATATATAAAAAAAAAATCAAGATGCGCTAATAAATTGAAAGTGTGACATTATTTAAATCGTAACGAGAAAAATCAAATTAACTATAAATACATATAGCTTAATTTAACATAGTAAACGTATAGCATAGGCTTTTAAAAAGCTTTCCTTCCGGTTTCAATTCCTTACATAATGATCTTAGGCATTCATTATAAATCATAATATTACATAAAAGAAAATAAGTACATATACTATAAATCCAAAGTTCCGTAGTATTCAATTTCAAGAATTTTAATATTTTGCTTTTTATGAGGCTTCCAAGCAAATAAAAGTTTCCATTGATGAATATGTGCTTCATATTGTAATGAGGCCACATTCACAGTATCATAAAGAGTCTCCACGATCAAACAAGTAAAAAAAAAAAAAAAAAAAAATGACTTAAACTGTTTCCTAATAACACGAAATAATTAATAAAATTGATCAAGTAAAGTTTTCGGATCTCATTACTGGAATATGCACAAATTACAAGCGGATAATAATAATGTAAATTTAAACATTTCTAATTTAATTTGTGATTAATCCATCAACAAATTTATTTATAATTATATCTACAACTTTAACTATTAAAATGTTGAAATTTTCTACACGATCTTACTGGGGTAGGAGACATATTTTACTCACTGTACATTTTTTATATGTAGTCCATATAAAATTTGAAATACTGTTATTCATAAAATTTATTTTCATTTTTATTTTGTTTTATTTATTTATTTATTTATTTATTTATTTTTTTGACCAATTTTGTAAATTTTTGAACATTATTACGCACTTTTGTAAATTGTTATATATGTTTAATATAAATATTTAAAGAAATATAGCTTAGATAATTACTTTTTTAACATCTTATATATTTTAAAGCTAGCGAGGACTGCAAATACTTTTAGAGATAATGTAAACACAATACACTACCAAGAAACTTTAATGCAAGCTTGTTTTTATTGAAAATTTAAAATACTACATGTATGACTGGTATTATTTTTCTCTACCTGTAAAAGCAACTGTATTCCAGTTTTCCACCAATTCTTTATTTTAATTTAGATTTGTAATTTAGTATTAGATAATGCAAATAATAATAATAATAATAATAAATACATATGAAATAAAATAAATAAAATAAATAAATAAAATAAATTTACAAGCAATATAAAATGTTTATTTTAATGATCATTTAATTTATTTAATTATGTTAAAAAACATCTCTTAGAAAATATTATTCATCAACATATAAATCACGATGTCTTATTTGATGAAACATTTTGCACAACTAATTACGAAGTTATTTATTTGATATTCAGTGCAAGCATCTTTACACTGGAAATTTTTAGAGCTAGGTGTATGACTGGTATTATTTTTCTCTACCTGCATAAGCAGGTAAATGATACATACATACATATATATATATGTATATATATATATATATATATATATATATATATATATATATATATATATATATATATATATATATATATATATATATATATATATATATATATATATATGTTTTGGTAGTTACTGTGCAATGCCGTAATGTTATTATTATTTTTTTTTCATTACTCCGTTTTTCCATCGTTTGTTTATTTTGCTTAAGATGTGTGAATGAATATTAGGTAATATAAACGAAAGAAATTTACATACAATTAAAAATATTCGTTTTAATGTCGATTTAATTTATTTAATTATATTTTTAAAATATTCTTTTATAAAATATTATTCATCAATATATTAGTCATGTTTACTTATTTCATTAAACTTTAAACACTAATAAGTACGAATATATTGTTTCATGTTTCATATTTTTTAATTTAATTTAAATTTTCTTTTGTAAAATTGTAGTAATAATAATTTCTTTTTTAGGTGTACCTGATCCTCCAATTAATTTAACTGTTGCAAATGTCACTAGTCGTACGGTTACAGTGCAATGGGAAGTGCCTTTTAATGGAAACAGTCATATTACGGGTAGCAGTGTACAATATAAGGCAGCAGAAGGTATAAAATAACATTTTAATATTACGCAAATTTTAATTTTATCGCAGCATTTATTCTCTTGAACTATCTATAAAGTAGCTTGGTTACCGCCGTCAATATTAGATTTTGCGTGAGTATATTCCACGAAGTTTTATTAATAACATGTTCAAATTTATTGAAAATTATATTTTATTACGAAAACTGTAAATAAATATATTTTACACAGGTACATACTTCATTATTCTTTATTTAAATATTAAAATAAAAGAGAAGTCATGTTGTATAACGTGGAGATTTTATTACTTCAATGTCTACTTTCAGTTTAATAACGTTTATTTAATTTTGTATTATGATTCTGATAACTGAGTTAGTTCTGAGTATATACTAGGTTTATAAATTTGGAGGTATACATGAAATATTTTTAGACATATAAAAGAACTTATGTTTGCGCCAATAAAGTGGAATGTAATCATAAACAGACTGAATTCTATGAGGATTCTGTTTTAATGTATATTTAGCATACATTTAGATTCCACAAAAGAAATTTATTTTCGTTAATAAATTTAAAACTTTCCCCTTTCATTTAAATTTACCGCCAAATGAAAATTAATTTCACAACAAAACAGAGAAAAATAACTGAAATTATTTATGAAATGTTGAAACATTCCAATATTAATTATAAGTAATAAATTTTAATGATAAATTAGAGTAAAGCTTGAAACGTTTAATATGCAGGATTTTAAATTAATAACTAAATACTTTAAATTAATATATTTGGTTTATAAATTTAAAGATATACATGGAATATTTTTAGACATACATAAGAACTTCTATTTGCGCCAATACAGTGCATTTTAATTATAAACAGACTAAATTGTATTAAAATTCTGTATTGGTGGGTATTTTGCATACATTTGGATTCCTCAAAAGTAGATTTATTTTCATTCATCAGGGGTGTTTGGGTTCCAGGATTTTTATTTTATTTACCACCAGTATTTACGAATTGAATTTTTCATTATATTTAATTGCTAAACTTCACTAAAAAACTGTCAATAATATCACTGTAAAAAAAAAAAAAAAAAAAAAAAAAAAAAAAATCTGGAAGCAAATTCCGGGAGCTCAAACACCCCTGAATCATAAATTTTAAAAATCCGTCCGTTTAAGTTTAAATTTTTCACAGAATGAAAATTAATTTCTACAATAAAAGAAAGAAAAATAACTGAAATTGTTTATCAGGGGTTGAAATATTTAAATATTAATTATAAATAATAAAGTTTAATAATAAATTACAGTTAATCTCGAAATGTAGTAATATGCAGGATTTTAATTTAAAAATAGTAATTTATACCTGTAGTAAGAGGTAAACCTTTATACTAAGGCTTTTTTTTTTTTTTTTTTTAATACATAAGTATTATTGCTCTATGTTTAAACATTTTAAAGATGAAAAAGGAAAAGGTTTTTAACCCTTTCAGGACCATAAGATTTCCAAACTAAATATGCCAATACAACACAATATTTTAGCTATTGTGGGTGTAAAGTAAGAGAATATCACCAGAAAAACATAGCAGGGTGTATAGGTTTCCTATAATTTCATGGGAAATATTTTCCCTATGGACCATAAAAGTAAATAAACGAAGAGTTAGGTTTATTATATCGGTATTTTATTTATTGCTTTGTAATACAAATTTATTGCTTTGTAATATGAAAGTTATCAGAAAAGTAAAATAAATAGCTAGTTATGGTATTCTACGAAACAATTTCGTTTACTTGTGAAGCACAAGTGGATATTGCACATAACACATTTATTATGTGTCCTATTTTCTATACTTTTTTTTTTTTTTTTATTCGTTCAGAAACACATTTGCTGCCTTAGACATACGTTTTATTTTGGCATTCAGTAAAAAAAATATCGATTCAATAACAATTGAACAATCGATAACGATTTTTGTAGAAGGGAAAAATATTTCCCTTGGGCGTAAAAGGGTTAAACTACTTTCACTGAAAAGAAAGAAAAAAAAAATCTGGCACTTTTCTGAGACAATTTGGGCAGCGAATGTGCCCAATATTTACCAGTAATGTTCCTTGAAATTATCAGTAACCACCAAATATATACACCTTAAAAATAATACTACATTCCTGAAATCAGGAACGTTTCATGGACGAAAAGCTGTTATTCTCAGGAACCTGCCTCACACTTACAAAAACCAGGAACCTATCCGATGTATAAGAGTAACGTTACTGAATTTTTTAAAGTGCTGTAATTTCTCTAATATTTTTTTTCTTATAATTTTAAACCATATATCTAATTTTCTCATTCTTTTTTAGAGAAACCTTCACTTTGTAAAATACTATATTATATGTTTCAATAATTAAAAAAATGTTTTTTTTTAGAATATTACTTTAATACATACATAAGAAATATGCCAGTTTTATACAGTTTTACATTAAAAAAAGAAATTATATTTTATAATAATACTAATATAGTATATAGTCAATGTGTCATTTCTAAAAAACAATCTTAATATAGATAATTGTTGATTTAATCTACCAGTTCTTTTAGAATATAAATTATCTATAGTATATCCTATCTATCTAAAATACATATATTAAATCTTGAGTTTGAAAAGTATAACTTAAAAAACAAAATTGTTCTGAAAACAAAACTTAATAATTTTGTGTAGTCTTTATTCAATGATAATAATACATAATTTAAGCAAAATAATATATACTTTTATTAATTTAAAACAAAGCATTTATTATGATAATCTTTAGAGAAATGGGAAATATGTTAGATAACAATGGTTATAAGATTACTTTGGTAACAATGGTTATAAGATTACCATAAAATGTTTAACTTTATGTAATACAGGGTGGGTATAATTAAACTTCCGCTATAAATAGCATCCTACAACGCTAACGGGTAAACGAAATTCTGTAAATAGACTATACATGAGATGCGGTCACGAAATTTCGAAATATATATAAATATATATATATATATATATATATATATATATATATTAGTTCCAAAATGTCCACCAGAAGGCGCCATTTCCTAAATAAAACATTAAATTTAACACAATAAACGACCAAAACGGAATGTAGAAACAATATTAACAATCCAGAACAAAAATTATGAGTAATAAATGTAAAACCAGAAAAAGTTGTCAGTTCTAGGACAAAATTTCAAGATTTGCATGCTGGCGGAGAAGAGGAATTTTTATGCAAATCGGGTAAGAGTATAAAAAGTCTGCAGACGACGAACGTTTGCGATGACAAGGGGATAAAAAACTAGTCAATAAATTTTAATATTGTTTATGCATTCCGTTTTGGTCGTTCATTGTGTTAAATTTAATGTTTTTTCCGGAATAAAGCGCCCTCTGGTGGACATCTTGTAACTTTTTTTTTAATTCCTTGAGCGTATCTCGTGTGTAGTCTATATACCAAATTTCGTTGCATTCCGTTCACCCATTTGTGCTGTAGGAGGCTTATTAAAAGGGAAGTGTAATTACAACAACCCTGCATACATACACACATTTATCTCTCTTATAGATATATATATATATATATATAAATTCATGTTAATCAAAATGCACTTAGCCGTTTATTTACATATTATGAAACAACAACAACAAAAAATACGTTTGAAATATATATATATATATATATATATATATATATATTATTTACTTCAGAGTAATTTTTAAAGATATAAACAATAATTATTGTGCATATCAGATAATAATAGTAAATAATAAGGATTTAGTATGGCGATGTTTTTGTCTACCATTGGTACAAAATGATCGAAAATAGATGAGAAAATTAAAAATAAAATAAAATAAAAAATGTATTTAATTTTTATTATTCTTAAACTTTTTCGAATAATGATAGTAGATTTTTAATGTAATATATGAATTAATTATAACGCAAGTAAAGATTGTTAAAAATTGTTAAATGAAAACAGCAAAAGAAAACTATAAATTAATTCCTTGAGCAAAAATGGCCTTTTTTGTAGCATCAGGTACAATGATTTGAGATTAAAAGCAAACATATACGTTAAATTTTAAAAGTAGTTCAAAAATCCGATTTTCTATTCTCTAATAAATGTTATTAACTTTACTTTTATATGTTGGATACGTTTCTAGTTTATATAAATTTAAGGAGGCCCCTGGTAATACTAGGTTTGTCTCCATGAAATGACCTTGATTTCAGAAATTAAGTAGTATTTTTAATGATAATTTTGATGATTACTGATAAATTCAGGGAACATCTCTAGTACATGGAAATTATTTGGCCAAATTTTTACAGGAAAGTTCATGATTTTTAAATAAATTGGCTCAATTTCTTACTTTTAAAATCGTAAATAAATAATTAAAGTACATGTACTTTTTAGTAAAATGAAATATATTTAAAAAAAAAAAAAAAAAAAAAAAAAAAAAAAAAAAAAAACTGTTTTTGCATAATATTAAATTTATTATTTTAGATAGTTGGAAAGGTCATACTTCACAACTCATAGTTTCTGGATCAGACAATAGTGCAACGCTGCGTGGCCTGCATCCTGTTACTACATATCACCTTAGAGTTATAACTGAAAACACTATTGGGAAAAGCAGGCCGAGTCCAATTATCAATGTCACGACATTAGTTGAAGGTAAGCTATAATAGTTCCCTTTTACTACTACTAAAATCTATACGCGTTTATATATACAACTTATACATCAGTTTTGACTTACTATTGAACAGGTGACATGAAAATACACTGGACAAAAAAATTTAAGGAACAGCCCGTTTTCTCTTTCTCTTCTTTTGCACATAATTTTTAAACAAATAAACATATGAACATAAAATTTGGATGGCCTGTTCATTATCATATTATTAACCGAATCTTATGTAATTTTAGCATAAGAATGATTTTTAAGCTAATAAATATTCATTTTTCTCGCAAAAGTAAGCTTTGGAAAAAATGAAAAATTTCAACAAATTTAGGAAAGAACACATAATGAAAAGTGGTGTTAAGGATGCATTAGAGATAGGTAAAGACGCTCATACCTTGAAATGTTAAACTAAATCTCGATTTTTTTTTTGTATTAACTTTTAGTTTACTTTTATAATGAACTTTTTAAAAATATATAATTACTAATTTGTAAACTATACTCAGCACTAGAATAATAATGATGTCGAAAAATAATTGTATAATGAACATCTTATCCAATTTTCATGTTTGTATGCATATTTTTTAAAAAGTTATTCACATGCGAAAAGAAGAAGAAAAAAGAAGAAACAGAAAATGAATGCAGGTAGAAAGATTTGGTTGTAATCTAACATAGGAACGCGTGTGCGTCTTTACCTATCTGTAAGGCATCCTTATGACCATTTTTCATTAAGAGTTCTTTCCTAAAATTATTGAAATTTTTCATTTTTTTTAAAGCTTACTTTTGAGAGAAAACTGAATATTTATTAGCTTAAAAATTATTCTTATGCTAAAATCACATAAGATTCGGTTAATGATATGATAATGAACAGGCCATCCAAATTTTATGTTCATATGTTTATTTGTTTAAAAATTATGTGCAAAAGAAGAGAAAGAGAAAACGGGCTGATCCTTAAATTTTTTTGACCAGTGTATTGAACATGTTATCAAGGAAGCAACTGAAATTTAATTAAAACAAACACTTTTAAGGAGGTATAAAATTTCTCTAAAAACTCACCTGTATTTACTGCATTATGTTTGCTTAATACCGATATTTATAATAGTCGTTTGCTTCATGTTAACTGTGAATGTACATCATGAAAATACACTGCTAATTTAACACTAAAATTAGCATATATGTATCCAGAAATAATTTTTATCTAACAGAATTTTTCTTTTTATTAGATTTTCTATTTCTATCAAGCATGATGGATCCATACATAATTTTTACTAAACACTACGCAATTTTCGACCAAGTAATAACAATTTTATTTTGAAATGTTATCATACGAAATGTCTAATTTAAGAATTTGAAGTAATTTTAAAAATAAAATAAATAAAACTTGGTTTAAATGCAAATTAAAGTCCAAAACTTTTCGTGCGGAAATATTTGCTTAACCCTACATATTTACTGATCAAAATACTCTATATATAGCAATAATTATTAGAAAATATTAAAGTGTTTTAACTTTCTTTAATGTAATTTTGTTTACATAGAATGTTTTGATTGCTTACAGTATTCCTAGAAATAATTTTGCTAACATTAACTCTATGATTTCAAATGTTACCGAGTACGTTTTAATTGTTGTAAAAACACATATGATGAAAGGTGTGAACTAACATTTATTTTATTTTATTTTATTTATTTATTTATTTATTTTATTTTATTTTATTTATTTATTTATTTTTATTTATTTTTATTTTATTTTTTTGTCTTTCAAACTTTTGAGGTGGTACCCTAAGT
This sequence comes from Salticus scenicus, assembly GCA_963930645.1. Lineage (NCBI taxonomy): Eukaryota > Metazoa > Arthropoda > Arachnida > Araneae > Salticidae > Salticus > Salticus scenicus. Next base: position 123,457,629 of record OZ005656.1, read on the forward strand.
CTTGATAAACCCGATTTATTTTAAGCCACTTTTTTTAATTATTATTTACCTTATTTTATGATGCCTAATTACAGGGCAGTTAGGGTATTCTATTTACGAAATTATTATATCCGAATATTGATCTTTCTGTAACATTGAAAATTTCTATCTTTTTAAGAAGTAGTTTTGATAAAAAGTAGTTCAGAATTATCCTTTTCAAGCTAAATGTCATAAACTAAACATCACAGAAACTATTTATGACTAAGTTAGTATTTTTAAGTGAAATAAATTTTGCCTCATCGATTATTTCTTCTTCTTCATCTTCATTTTACCGATTCCTAGCAAATTGTAATGTTCGCAAATTTAAATTTTGAGCAGATAATTATGTCGTTATCCCAAGAACAATAATGCCTTTTGAGCGTATATTGAATTATATTTTCTGTGTTAATTTGGATAAAACCACAAGTCTAAAAAAATGTTAGCATATTGTAAACACAATGACACTAAGCACTAATAGTACTAATTGAAAACAGCTCTGAAAATTACATCTTTTCAGAGAAAAATAAGAAATATTAGAGTACAGTCGGTAACAAAAGTGTCCGAACACTAGCAAAAATTCTTATGTAAAAAAAGTACACTTCATACGGTTTTGTTAAATAAATCCTTGTCGAATCGTGTTCTTAGACTGACTAAAAACGTGATTTGACAAGGATTTATTTAACAAAACCGTATGAAGTTTTTTTTTTTTTTTTTTTACATAGAAATTTTTGCTAGTGTTCGGACACTTTTGTTATCGACTGTATAATAAATAACATAATCAAATAAATAAAATAACAGGTTATTTTTTTAAAACAACTCATTTTATGTAGTGTATGATAGGATAAGTTTATTTTACTTTATTTTATTTTATTTTTATTTATTTATTTATTTATTTTCTGAATAACTTAGGTTCATTCGGCTTATTCATTTCATGTTGCATTCTGTCAAGTTAAAAAATATATGTGTAGAATAGATAATATGTATACAATTATTTATGTGTCTCCAATAAACAGATTTTAACCTGAATTCGTAAGTATCGTTTAAGTATGTGAAATAAATAAATAATAATAATTAAAAAAGAAAGAACTATTGTTTTTCCATTCCGCTGATTATTAATGAAAATATGAATTGAAACTTCTCATATGCAAATTTTCTTTTTTGGATCTAAAAACTAACCTTTGAATTTTTATATTGTTATATACATTACATTTCAATTATTTTCTGATAACTGATTGCTTTACTTATATTTTTAATCAGAAACTAATGAAAAGTTGCTCCACCGAGACCAGCATAACAATTAAAATACTGGGTGATCCAAAAGATACTAGTCTTTTTAAAACCTTATAATTATTAAACTATTTACTATAAAATGATGCGGTTTGCACAGAAATGCTTAGAAAAACGGGGGATTTTTGTTTCAATGAAAAACAATATATTTATGGCGCTGGAGTTCAATTAATAGACATATAAAATTATAATACAGTTCATTGATATGACTAAAAGTGTTTCAATACCTAAAGCTATACAATTTGATTCCCATGATTGCTAATTACAGCCGTCAGACGATTGAAGACACCCTGTACAGCGTTGAAAAGCATATCAGAGAGTATACCTGACACATGGTGGCGTATAGCTTCTTTTAACTGCGCCAAAGACGTAGGCCGATCTCTGTAGACACCTGACCTCAAATAGCCCCATAATCAGAAGTCACAAGTAAGATCTGGAGACCTTGGGAGCCATTCGTGTGGAAAACATCGACTAAGGACATGTTTGTCTCCAAATGTCGTCCTCAGAAGTGACAGGAGTTACCATGTGCGGGGTCGCTTCATCCTGAATAAATGTTATTGAATGTAGTGCTTGCCTCTGTTGCAAGTAAGGGATGGATTTGTTTTTAGCAGCACTTCATATCGTTCACCTGTGACAGAAACTGTTTGAAATGTTATGAGATAATGCGCAATTAACTCGTCTACAGTGCGTGTCGAAATGATAGGTCCACCAGTAAAAACGAAAGTTATGTTGGTAAAAAAGGTTTTATTGTGTACAAAGTACTATTTTATAAACTACATTACTTCATTCAATGTAAAATAATACATGAATAATATACAAATAATAGGAATAATAAGGAAAACAAAAATTACATGGAGAAAGCTGTTTCAAAAAGATAGGTCCACTGAACCAATCATCAAATTAATGTTAAATTAATAAGATTTATAAGATAATTTTTCCACCTTGTTACAGAATAAGCTCATAAATCCTATTCGGCATGGTTTCTACAAGTTTTTGCAAACACTTTTTTTCTATTTTTGACCATTCGGAGGAAATAGCCTTTTTCAAGTCTGCAGTACTGTTGTATTGCCTTCCGCCTGCATACACCGCTCTTGCGAGTATACCCCACATGCTTTCTACCAGATTCAGTTCGGGGCTGCAAGGTGGCCAATCGATAACATGTACACCATTATCCAGAAACCATTCGAAAGTGGACTTTGCAGTGTGCACATGAGCATTGTCCTGTTGGAACATGAAGAATGGGCCCCCAATGTGCTCTGATTGTGGAAGAAAATATTGTTCAAGCAGCTGTTGGTAGCCTGCAGCATTAAAACGATTGTCTACAAATGCTATATCAGTTTTTCCTGCACCTCCGGATCCGTCCCATACCGTAACGGAACCGCCACCAGCTTGCCTCTTCGAGAATATCTGTCTATCGTTACGCAGATCGTGCCAGTAGTACTGCCAGCCATCTGGACCATCCAGGTTGAATTTCTTTTCATCACTGAATATCACACGATGCCAATCTTGTTTCCAGGACATCACTTCATGTGAGAAATTCAATCTCTTTTCTTTGTGCTTTTTAGTCAATTTCTGAGACGCTTTCCTCTTCACGTAAACTATATTGCCGAACTTCTTTACCACTCTATGGACTATAGATTTTGATATTGGAGGGTTTTGTTGTCTTGTCACAGTGGATAAGCTCATATTTCCAGATTTTAACTCCTTTACGATAGTCCTTCTTTGTCGGGATGTCACTTTTGATGGGCGGCCAGATGATTTTTCCCTTCCATAAGCATTTCTAAGTCGCAAATAATTGTTTAAAACATTATGTGATCTGTTTAAAAGTTTTCCTATTTCTCTATTCGATTTTCCACACGTTTTAAATGCATCAATTTTCCCCTTCTCAACCAGCGAAAGACTGCAACGGCGACCCATTTCGTTTGATTACAACGTGATGTTCAAATCTGTTTAAATACCTCCACAGCAGCCAGCATAATCCCGCAGTAAGACTAAGCAACGATATTTATGCAAATTTTTTGGAAATAAACGTGATTGGTGCAGAATTTCTGAAGGCGGACCTATCTTTTTGAAACGGTCTGAAAATGAAAATTTGCATAAAATAAAAAGGAATTATTTATTTTTAAGAAATTTCTTCATAAATAGTTATAACAGTTACTGATTAATTATCTCTACCGAAAAAGTGATTCTTATTCTCAATTAAAATTCGAAATTTTGAAAATTGCGGGTGGACCTATCATTTCGATACGCACTGTATTTATTTAACGCATGATAAAATTGTATTCTACATGAAACAGTAGTGTCATCTTTTGACGGAAATTATAACTAATATGCAACATATTTTTTAATTAAAAAGAAAAATTATCCATGTTTCTGAGCATTTCTGTGCAAACCGCATCGTTTTATTGCAAATAATTTAATAATTATAAGGTTTTAAAGAGTCTAGTGACTTTCGGATCAACCGGCGTATTAAGGCAATTTATGGTATGTTAAAGTTAAATTATAACAACATTAACCTTTTTTTTCTTGTACGTTTAGAAATAACAAAATATGTCTTGAATAATAAATTATGACTTAACTTTTAAATACTCTTCTCAAACTAACCATTTGTGGCCAACGTTAAGAAATATAATTATTTTATTTAAAAAGTTATAAAACGAAACTTCTCATGTAAGTAATTTGAAATTTGTGTTTCGAGAATCAATTTTTAAAATTCTTTACTTCAATTCCTTTCTCGTCTCTAATTATTTTAATTGCAATGTGTAACATAAATTAAAAAAAACTAAACACTTCATAATCTAGTACGTAATTTAAAAAAAAAAAAAAAAAGTCTATTCTTTTGTAACTTTGATTTTTAATATTTTCTAAATGGAGCAGCAGATACTGAAAATACATATAAAATTTGAATAAATTAAATATTTTTATCATCATTCAATAATAGCAAATTTCTGATTAAAATGCTTTATGAATCACCTTATTAAATATATTATTAAATTAAAGTTCATAAATATTAAATATTTCAACCATTTTCATTATCTATTTAATTTAATGTGATTTTTTATCACATTTTATTTTTTTTAAGTTTGGCATTTGAAAATCTAATTAAAAAATTGTTCCAGACTTTAATAATGAAAAATTCACATTCATTTTTGATATTAAATTATTAAAACAAATTATGAACTCTCGAATAACTGCCTTTCATAAACTGAAAAAAAAAAAAAAAAAAAAAAAAGGATATATATGAATCTTTCATCATAATAATTTTACCATATTTTAAATTTATTTTGGATAGGTAAGGGAAAAAAATGCATTTTTCTTAATTTAATATTAGTTTTCTCCTCAACATATCGGCGAAAAAGTACTTTTTGTCTCATAAAAACTTAATGAATGTCTAGACAAAGTTAATGGAGTGTATAATTAAATTGAAAGATCATTTTACTAGAAACAAAACTGTATTTCCTTTTCTTATTTGTAAGTCTAGTACAGAATATAATTTCAAAACTTTTTTGCATAATTAATACCTGAAGATTTAGAATGAATTAACAACTACCCATAGGGGTTATTTCAATTACGAATATTAATTATACATGAATAAATATTTTTTTTTTTTAATCTTGCTTACAATTCCCACTTGCATGAAAAGTTTAAAAAAAAACGAGTTAGACAGCATATTATTCAAAACTTCATACTCTTCTTTTGAAAAATATCACTTTCAGATATTAGTTAGGAATAAGTTAACTATAAAAAATCTAAATATTTAAAGTGTCATCCAGAAAAATATTGTTGGAATATAACAATATTAATTTACAGGTTTATTTATGAATTGAATCTTTTACTGTTAGGTAATTAATAAGAGTATGAGATGTTTCCTTAAGTTAAGTGTAACTCCTGTTTAAAGCTATAAAATAAAGTTTATTCATCCTCTAATTAACAATTATTTGTTATTTGCGATTGGCGTGGAAAGATATACACTGAGAAAAGAAACATATACCGCCTCTATCTAGAACGAATAAGTACTCATTTTCTGAAAATCTAAATTTGGTATATAGATTTACGAGCTTTGCATATAAGGTTAACAAGTAACCTGGATAGATGCTACGATCGAGAATTTCTAGTCTATAATTTTCTAGATGGTGAAGCAATATTATGAATAACATGCAGATTACGAATCCTTTATATTGCGAAATATTTTCGCTTGATATACTAGAATTGGGTCCTAAACCAAAATTATAGATACTAAAACTCGCTTCTTAAGTTTACATTTATTTGCAGAGATTTTTTAAACATGGTTGACCATGATAATATAGGAAAATGATCTAGAATTCTAATAGGGGTTTCTGGAACTCACTAGCAAAGGAACCTAGAATTTATAAGGATGACATTGAACTATATTTAATAGAGACACAATTTCGTTTCTAGGTGTCAGTCACAGGTATATTTCTCTGTGTATGGTGGTACATAAATCCATTAATAGTTTAAAAACACATAAATATTGAAAAAATATTATGTTATAGTTGTTTTTTTTAATTAATTAATTAATTAATTTTTAAGAAATTTAATGTTTCGTTCTTAGGGTATTAACCATTTCGTAAATGTATTATTTGTCCTATTAAAGTATCTGTATGCAATTCATATTTCAACCTATAAGTGTAAAAGTTATTCACTTTCTGATTAATAATAGTTTATCATTTGTGGTTGGGATATAATTATACAGGGTGAGTTTGACATAATCTGCCAAACGAAAGAAGGTGATAGAACAGCCCAAGGGGAGCATAAAACATAATAGAAACCCTGTCCTATCTCTAACCGTTTCCGAGTTATGGTAGATAGAAGAAAAATCTGTTTTTTTCCATCCCGTCTGAAAAAAACCACATTTGTGAACTTCCTGAAAGATTTACATGCCAAATAAGCACATATTTAGAAAAAGCAGAAAAAATCATATCGGGTGACACTTTTAAATCAGGATACCTTAATTTGACGGCGAGCTACAAGCGCTAAAACATTGGCGAAGTTTAAAATCGAGTTGTCGCCAAATTCTTTAACTGGCAATTCTGCAAACACCGTTCAAGCTAAAATCGGTCAAATTTATCAAAAACCTCTCAATTCCAGAAGCTTTAGAATGAGCTCACAAAAAACCATATCGGTGTTCTAGATCAGGAGAAATTTAGCCTTTTGTTTAAAAAACATTCATCGCTGAACTCGACGTTTCTCGAGAAGGAGACTCAAGGGGTGCCATTGTCGTTCCTGATTTCATGTCCGCCTTCAGCCCACTGTTTTTTAGATGCAAAAAAGAAAGTTTTAGAAGAAATACAAGAAAAGTAGCAGTTGTATTAAATTTACAAACACAATGGAATTGAAACAAAAGAAGTATAACGTTTCTCCCGTCTTTCACAAAGGAATATGAAAAAAAAAAAAAAGTCGTATCTCACGTTTATGATTAAAGCACATATGCATTCGAGAGGATGTGTGAAATTTAGTGCCGCTGCTGAAATTGGTCACCCCCACACCTGATACATGCCCTTGCCCGCTTACGAACGGAAACCACAGTAGCGCTTAGCAAAAGCTCATCCCTCAGTTTCATTATTGCATCATCGAGCCGGCTGCTCAAATCTTCCAAACTGGCAACTTCTGTGCGGTAAACTTCTTGCTTCAGGAAACCCCAAACATAGAAGTCCAATGGAGTGAGATCTGGCGATCTAGGTTGCCAAGGAATTGGTCCATTACGACCAATCCATCGCGGATACTGATGAGTCAAGAAGTCCCGAACGGCATTGGAAGAATGTGCAGGGGCCCCATCGTGTTGGAAAATGATTTCCGCTCGTTGGGGTACAGGAATGACATCAAGTAAACCTGGAAGTTGATGTTCCAGAAACTCCAAATATGTATTGCTTGTCAGATGACCTTGGAACACATACGGACCTATCAAGCGATCGCAACCACTCCAAGCAAACATTTAAGCTGAATTGCGTCTGAAACGATGAGCTTCGTGTTGCAAATGGATTTTGTTGAGCGTAATGATGCCAGTTATGTAAATTTAACATGCCATCCCGAGTGAAAAGTGACTCATTTGTCCACAGTATCGTTCTAAGGAAATGGTGCTCCTCAATATCTCGCTCCAAAAGCCAGCGGCAGAATGTTACCCGCTTTTGGAAATCTCAGCGGCGTGATTCTTGTACCGGTGTGAAGTGGTATGGATGATACTGGTTTTTCTCGCAAAACATTTATCACTTTACTTTGGGAGATTCCACCTTCTCTCGCAAGTATGCGTGATTTCATATTTGGATTTTCCTCCATTCGGTCGATTACGGACTCCTCAGCGGTGGCGGAGCGGCGACCATGGCCCCTTTCGTACACCCGAACGAACGACCCACTCTCCTCAAGCCTTCGATGAATTGCGGCAAATCGCAAAATCCATACACAAAATGCATATCTGCGTATTCTTCATTTGTAAAACTAGGCATATCTGTTTACAGGTTCGAAGGTATGACAATTTGATCCCTGTGATGGCTTCAATTGAAAATAAAAGTCAGAAGGGTAAACAAAAAGGGATAAATTTCAATATTAATTTACAAAGGTAAAAGAAAAAAAGTGCAACGGAATAAGAACCAACTTGGTTAATTCGTGCCAATGTAGGAAAGCATACCATGTATAAACTAAGAGAGACCAAGTAGATGTGACAGCAGCGTGAAAAGAATCGGCCGAGCTCAGGAAAAGTCCAGAAAATGCTAAAGCAAGAAGCAGCATAAAACGTAAAAGAAGCTGACGAGCTAATGAGCTGTTACAGATTGACTCGCCTTTTGTACCCGCGAGTGGGATGCGCGCAAGAAGGTTGGTATACATCAACATATCACTAAGAGTCCATATGCAGATAGTTAGGAATTTGCATACTTTCCATTTACTCACAATCGTTTCGTTTTCCGAATTTCGACGAACGCCGTTTTCAGTGATGTATTGCAAACAAAAGGCTAAATTTCTCCTGAACTGGAACACCGATATGGTTTATTGTGGATTCATTCTAAAGCTTGTGGAATGGAGAAGTGTTTGGTAGATTTGACCGATTGTAGCTTGAACGGTGTTTGCAGATTTGCCGGTTAAAGAATTTGGCGACAACTCAATTTTAAACTTCGCCAATGTTTTAGCGCTTGTAGCTCGTCGTCAAATTAAGGTATCCTGATGTAAATGGTGTCTCCCGATAGGAATTTTTCTGCCCTTGTCAAATATGGGCTTATTTTGCGTGTAAGTTTTTCAGAAAGCTCACAAATTTGGTTTTTTTCAGACGGGATGAAAAAAAAAACAGATTTTTCTTCTATCTGCCATAACTCGGAAACGGTTAGAGATAGGACAGGGTTTCTACTGTGTTTTATGCTCCCCATGGGCTGGTCTATCACCTCCTTTCGTTTGGCAGATTATGTCAAACTCACCCTGTATATTGCGATCCATAAATACATTGATAAACTAAAAATTCATAAATGTTCAAGTAATTGCGCTATTTTCACTTTGCGTGTAAAAATATTATTTTACAGATTTTCTTTCTTTCTTTCTTTTTTTTTTTTTTTTTTTTTTAAGAATTTAATGTTTTGCTCTTAGGGTCTTAAGTATGTATTAAAAGTATAAGGTGTACTCGTAAGATATGTGTAACTCATGTTTCAATCCATAAGTCAAAAGGCCCTTCACCTCCTAATTAACAATTGTTTATAATTTGTGCCTAAATTAGAAATATACCGTATGCTTCATAAATCCGGTAGTAATTTAAAGGTTCATAGATAGGAAAGTAATCGTTGTGTTTTATTGCAATTTTAGAAGAGGAACATTTTAAGTAAAAGGAAAAATCCAAAACTGTTTCAATAGAGGACGCTGCTTGCCAGAGAACCACATACTTTTTAGAAAAAAAAAAATAATTTTCCAGTAGGCAAATGTTCACAAGTATGCCATAAACATTTATGAATTACATTTAAGAAAACATTTATGCATTCTCCATCAAAAATGAATTATTAATTGCATACTTTTAATTTTATGGTATTTGGGTATTACATATTTTTTGTAACTGCTACTGCTCAACAGCCCCTGTCGGTAAAAATGTTGCCAAAAAGAACTACTTATCTTCCTTTAAAAGAATATCACGTACAAGAGAACATATTTTATGAAAACTGAGTTAATACATACCGGTTCTTTCTACATTTATAGATATTTAAACTATATAGGAATATAAGTATATTTCTATACATTGTCACAAACATAGTTCATTTTTAATCCCCCATAACATTTTCAAAAAATGATTCAAATTTGAACAACAATTTCAATTATAAGAATTGTCTAATGGTGAATCTTATTTTAATGTTTTAAAAGGGGCTAATTTAGCACGTATGAGCCATTTCCCCCCGTCAAATGAGGAATATTCTTGAAGCTACACGAACAAGCTCTCTGATATAGTACTGACTTGTCTGCGCTATTTCATCCCGTGGATAGAGTCATAAACAATGTGGAAACCGCTAATGTAACCCAACAACGGAAATACTTCACCGTATACAACCCCTCATTGATGCATTTAACTTATACGAAATTTCATGACTTTTTTTGTGGGTGTGTCTTGAACCTTATGACTGAGGGAGACAGACAGATAGATTTTTTTTTCTTTGTGATATATGTTGCATTTTTCCCCCATACTGTTTGGTAAATAATTAGTTTTTCTTTATATATATATATATATATATATATATATACATATATCATACGAATAATTCCATTTGCATTTTTCACGATCATTTATAGTTCGTTTATACATTTTTATGTTTAATATTATAGTTAAATACTTTAAGAAGCAGTATTACATTGCGGCACTAATCTCAAAAATTCACCACCCAGGGAAAAAAAAAAAAAAAAAAAAGGATTCTTGCGACATATGATCATAGTCGTAGCATAAAATGCATGAAAAGTATTTGAGAAAATTTAGTTCTTTTTTTAGAATCAATTTCACACATTTTATTTGAAAATTTTTATTGACAGAATTTCGAATGAAATGAAGAGGGATATTTTAAAATTTAATGTTATTAAGTTACGTGCCTCTTCATGTCCCACAGTTCAAAATCCCAGTATGTCCACGTGATATCATTCAGTTATGAATTAGAACGAATTAATTTAATGTCTAATCTAAGGTGTTAATTTAATGTCTAATCTGATAATTTTATTTATTCATCAGAATTTGGGCAAACATACTGACAAATTTGAATATGTTAAATTTTAATTATTTCGTCTTAAAATTAGAAAAAAACTGTGCATTTTGAGACATTAGAGTTCAATGATTTTTTGCTTTTCTATCAAGTAAATATAAAAAAAATATATATATAATTATAAATAGACATCGTTAAAGGTTATTTAAAAATAATAATAATAATAATAAAAAGACAAATACGCTGTTATTCATGGCTAATAAAACAATTTTTGTTATTAGAATAATAGAGCTTTTCTTACATCTGGAATTACAGCGATTGTTAATATAATCTTCGTGTAAAAAATAAATTACAAAATCCTATTTTATTACATTATACTACATGGTAATAAATGTAAATTCAATCTAACAAATATAATGTGTTATGAAAATCATAATGATATATATCTTAAACATGCTTAAATATTTTAAAATATATTTATTTGATTCTGGTTATTTCGTTATATTCTGATAAGTTTTCAATATACAGACAATTAGTAACATGATGTTTTGGATGAATTACAGCAACTGGTATATAAGCTTATTTTTCTTATTTTATGAGTATCCGCCTTTTTATTAAGGTAATTTTAATTATCATCAATTTTATTACCTCCAAGTTTCTTTAGTTCTTGCTTTTTGGGTTTCATTGATTCTTCTAGATTAATTTGTTACATGCAATTATTTTTATCACCTACAGGTTTATATTTATTCAAAGTAATTATTTTATTTCCTTAAGAATACGAAATTATAATATTTGTCTAATACATTTTAATATTTAAGTACAATCTATGCATTTAATTTTAAGCAAAATAATGCCCCTTTGAATTACGTGAAATTAATTTTATATATTAAAATTCTCACTATTTGATTTTCCATGCCTAGTCTTTATTTGATTATTTATTTATTTTTGTAAACTTGTTTAACATAAACGGACATTTTTTTCATTGATAATTAAATAAATTGAAAGCACCTTTCTTTTTCTTTCTGTTTTTTTTTTTTTTTTTGTTACTTTTATTTTATCGGAATACTTGTTCATCAATATGCTTCGTCTCAACCTTGCGCATACATTAACATGAAGGAACTTGTAACACATATTTGCAATGCTTGTTGTTTCAACATGACTCAGTGTACTTCTTGATTTATAAGTTTCACTACTCTACTTATCATTACAGCATCTTTTTTTGAGACAGTAGTGTGATAATAAAACTATCGTATTAATATATATATATATATATATATATATAAAGAGAGAGATAAATGAAAAACAAGGGAAAAAACATATTAACATACTTTCATTTATAAGATTTTTTTTTCTGTTAATTTTTTGCATTTGACTATGAAACATCCACTGTCCATGTGGTAACTGAATATATCGCACTTTGACGTATGGTTAACTTCTGAAGGATTCAAATGCGGATGATGTTCGAAGCAATTTTGAGTTTATTTTGTATAGTAGATCTCGGTCTAATCAATCCTAATGTAAAGGAAAACTAAAAAAAAAAAAAAAAATTGATGAAAAAAATTGAAAAATAAATAAATAAATAAAATATTAAAAGAAAAAAAAAAGCAATTCCCTCCTCTAAGCTTTTTAAATTTTTATCCGTTCTTCTTTATTATTTGTTTATTGTTCGTGTATATATATATAAAAGAAAGAAATGTAACAGAAATAAAATATATTTAATTTTTCTTAAATCTGGGTACACGTTTTTTGTACAAACTGATATTTTTAATGAAATGCACAGAATAATTACATGCTTTCAAACAGAATGTAAGGAAAGATTAAAAGTGCTTATGAAATGAAATAAGAGTTCAATCTAACGAAAAAACTTTGCAGGGAATGAAATTAATTCCTTCCGTAATTTTAGTTCTGTGTTGCGTTATGATACTAAGTATGAATTTTGGTTTGTTTATAAGGACTTCCGGTCAACTACATATAGCATTAAGTTTTATAAATCTAAAAATGTCATAGGTTTGTTAAAAAAATAAAATTAAATAAATAAATAAATAAAATAATATATTATAATATAAAAATGCACGTAATGCTTATTCCAGAAATCTTCCAATGCTTGGTGAAAGGAAATATTCTTTGGCTTTTATATTTTATTAAGTATAAACTTTTCAATACTTATGTTGTTTTACATTTTACAGCTCCTTCTGGACCTCCTAGAGAATTATCAGTCCATCCAACTGGAGACCAGTCCCTGAAAGTAACGTGGAAGGTAAATTGTTCAAAATATTTTTATTTATTTATTTATTTAAAAAACTCCATCCTATTTTCCTATTTTTGTTGTCCAACACGGTAGAAAAATTAATGAATTTATTACTGTTTATTATTATCATTATTCTGAAAGACTTGCATACTCTCCAATGTTAAATAAATTATGTCAATGACTACTAATTTATTTTTTCCATGACCAATCAGGTGATAATTTTGAATTCTTAAAAGAAAAGATTTTCGTTAGTGTTATTTTAAATTTCTGAAAAAGTGACACATTGTTGTTTGCCATACATTATTGCATAATGGAAATCCTAAATTCGTGGATGATTGAATCGTATGATTAAAATAAATTTTATATCATTCACATAGGTGTAAAAAATGGGTTTGTCATTTTGCTAATGCTAATTTTTCAAAAATTCGAAAATTTCATGTACCTCTTTTAGAAATATTATTGTTAATTTTATTATACATATCATTTCCTATCCAGTAGTTTCCTTTACCAATTTTCTTTACAATAACTGCTTGTCTAACAATAAATGAGAAATATTTGACGATGTTGAAATTGTTATTTAATATTTAATTCTTGTGAACTATTTTTAACATGAGAACTACTCTGTCAAATGTTTTGAAAACTAAATGTATTAATAACATTGATAAATTTGCATTATTTATGAATTTTAATAACATTGCATTAAATAATAACTACTCACTGTAGTGACTATTTGCACACGCGTGCGAGTTAAATAACTGAACAGTTGACACATCAGTCCTATAGTAATTACTTAATGAATTTGTTCTTTGTGTGTGTATATGTGCTGATCAAGCGATTGCTGAAATAAAATTCTGCAATGCGTATTACCTTAGTACGAAATGGATTTGTGAATGCACCTTGTACATTTTTATTACAATTATATAAAAGTTAACACACTTTGACTACTTACTCAACATTAAAATATCTACTCAAAATAGAAAAAATAATCTTCTCATTAATTTTATTGTATTATAAACATGATCATGCTATGTTCAAATATAAGTAACTTAAAAGAACATTACATATTGATACACCAGGAAATCTTCCTAGTTCTATGTCATATTTTATAGATTCTAAGAAGAATTGTTTAACAAATAAACATAAATAACTGGGAACACCTTTTCCCAATGAATTTAAAATAAATGGATGTGAAAAGTAGCATAAAAACGACGAATAAATTAAATTTATAAGTAGATATATGTCTCTCCTTTTTTTTTTTTTTTTTTTTTTTTTTTTTTTGCATTACGTATTTCATGGCAATGTATAGTAAACATACAAAAAAAAAAAAAGAAAGTATTAGGAAATAAATAGTTTATCTTTTGTGAGGTCATATAGGCACATAATTTCATTTTGACTTAACCCATTTCTATCATTAGCGTATATATACGCTCAATTTTCCTGTTCACATTCTTCGGAGACGTATGAATGCGCTTAACTTTTAACGAATAACTATCGTTATTCGTTAGCTAAAAAATAGAAATTAAGGGTAATGCTTCTTTTCACATTTCCTTATGGTGCAAATGGGTTACGATTAACCCATTATCTACCAAAAGCTTTCACCTACATTTTTATTTTATTTATGTTAGTTTAGTTCTAAATAGTACAAAAAACATGATTTTTTTTCGCAAATGCTTCAAAATATTTTCAGAAATTTTAAATTTAAATCCGATCCCCAAATAGAGGACCCTGCCTAATACTATCTAGTTTCGATGCCAGCGTTCAAAACAGTCTACATAAAATCCAACATTGCATGAACCACATTCTTTCCTTGCATTTCTTTTGCACACTTTTTGCGCAAATATAATTATTCCTAAGTAGAATTTTCTGCTTTGAATATAACCGTGTTATTTTTCTGTTGAGAAGTAATGAGAGAACAAGGATAAACTCGTGTGCTCAACAAATTGAGTCCACGTGGTTGTTTAAAAATTTGAATTTTACCTACAATCTTTTGCGTGATCACTCGGAAGGAACAAAGAAGGTTTATCCGTAAGGGTCCACACAGGTGCTGCTTGACGTCACAATGTGTATAAACGTAGATGATCCCCAAATGAGAATTATGGCTGCGAATGGATTAAACTACGTGATTCCCATATCTTTCACTAGAAAAATTATATATACTCTCTCTCTCTCTCTCTCGTTTTCTTTCTTTCTTTCTTTCTTTTTTTTTTTTTTAATAATAATTTTTCATTGTCAATTATTTTGTTTAGGAACTGACAACAGTTTTTAATTTATTAAACTCAGTCGAAATATATAGCAAACATCTCATAAAAATAAAAGTAAGTCGTACTCATTAATATATATGTGTCAAGATGTATAGTGTGGAATAAGTTAATGTGTAGGTATAAAGAGGATAAGGGATTACTCGAATATTCGAATAAATGGTAGGCAAAAAGACTGTGTGAAATCAAGGTCGTTGCAAACAGTGCTTTATCTATATAGTGCATTTTACTCTATTAGTAGATACTGCAATAAAATACATCGAAAGATTGGTATTCAAGAATGAAAACATTGCAAAAAAAAATATTTTTTCATGAATTTTATCAGTGTTTGTTTACAAAGTTCTGATTCCATAGAATATATAGGCATCAAAGCATAGGTGTTAAATGTGACTAATAAGGATTTTGGAAACAGACATTATATTTTTATAAACTTTATCGTACTTGTTTATAAAGTTTTTAGGCCACAAAGTATATTGCTGCAAAAGACGTCAAAAACTGGTGTTGAATATGGTGATCTATTCAATATGGTAGCGAAACATTGCATATGCATGAATTTTATTATTATTTGTTTACGATGTGTAATACGGAAAATCACATATCCTTTCTTAAAATTTAATTGCGTTTAACTTCTTAAAATTATTCATTTTTCTTGTTTAAAAGATCACTTTAGACGAAAATAATTGTATTTATTTTCTACAGAGGCGAACGTTACTTATTTCAGATATCACAGATTAAATAATATTATAGTTTTAAAAAATTAAAGAACACGCTTTTATAGAAATGTGAACTAAAAAGCACAAAATATCTATCTTGGTATTAAAATGCAGGGTAAGAGAAAATCGTGTGAGTGACACACCATAATACTGACATACATTTAAATCTTTAATTAAAATAATGTAGAATTAAGCAAAAACTATTTTTAAAAAATCTCCCCTGACTGGGATCGAACGCTAGACCTGTTCGTAGCGCAGCGTCGTACCTCACAGCCACGGCGTTCACGTACGGAAAGTCTTTTTTTACAATTTAGCTTTTTTGTTTGTTCCCAGAGCGGTTACAAACATACATACAAACATACATAGAAATAAACATACATACATACATACAGGTGAAGCTAATAAAAGCGTGTTAAATACTAGCCTTGCATCCTCTCTTCAATCCAACAAAAAATAAAAAATATAAGAACGGAAAGAAATCATAAACACCATTGTATTTGTAACTGCTCGTGATTAATTAATGCATACCAAATAAGTTCAATAGTTAAATCAACATATAGAGAAATAGTTTTTAAAACGAAAAAAAAAAAAAAGGCATTATTATTTTCATAATACTCAAATCTGTCAAACAGATGATCGCGTTGAATATGAAGAAAATTGGCGTTGAATATGAAGAACTTTGTAAACAGGCATTATATTTGCATTAATTCTTGCAATATTTCTTTACAAAGTTCTTATTTCGCAATGTATACTGCAGTAAAAGATGTCAAAAATTGGTTTTAAAATAAATAATACAAATTTATAAACAAATATCCTATTTACATGAGTTGCATCAGTGCTGGTGTATAAAGTTTTCATAACTTAGCAGTATTCATTTCCTTGAAAAAACTTTAATAATCAGAACTGTTATAAATCGAAAAAATAAATAAAAAAAAACTTTAAATTTAGTATATTTAGTAATATTCATATTTAAAAGTGTTAACTTGTGTCTCAAAAAAAATACTAAAGGCGCTTGAAAATTATTTCTTGTTACCATACGAATATTTTAAAAGGAAGTACTTTACAAAATTACTTCTAAGATTAAAATTATTTTTGCTTTAAAGGTCGTTTGGAGTTCTA
Organism: Salticus scenicus; assembly: GCA_963930645.1. Taxonomy (NCBI): domain Eukaryota; kingdom Metazoa; phylum Arthropoda; class Arachnida; order Araneae; family Salticidae; genus Salticus; species Salticus scenicus. The sequence continues at coordinate 123,474,439 of OZ005656.1, forward strand.
ATTCTTTCAATTTTGTGACATGCATTATTTTAATAAGATTAGCTTCGGACAAGTCCCCCGCTCGGAACATAATTATTTTTCTCTGAAAATTAATGGAGAACTTTGCAAAGGCTTCTAATAATCAAGTGTTCTTGTCGTTTTAGATTATCTTAGCAAGAGAAAATGATTAAAATACGTTCTCCGATGAACTCTTTTATAGAAAATTTTTATTTTAATTCGCTAGAAAAGTTCACGTTGTTTCGATTTAATTCATTTTTCTTTTATTTTTATTCGATCGACCTCTCCGGAAATTACGCTCTGCATTTTATTAGGAAGGGTAAATCGAAGACGTTGTAAGTGAATAATTAATAGGAGAAATATACATAGGAAATAGTTTTAGCTAATGTTTAATAGGAAATTAATAATAAATGAATTTTCTAATCTTAAATTAAATCTTTCTCATTTAAGGAAGTCGGATAAAAATAGGGTTAATTAAGAAACATTTTTAGCATGTAGAATATTTAAGTAATGCATACATAAGAATACTTAACTATTTGCGTGATGGTTAACAGAAACTAAATTAATAAATACTTCATTTTGAAAACTTTTTAAAGAAATATAACTGTTGTCTTAATATATTCGTATTAAATTACTCAATTAAAATGATGAGACTATGATTAAATTATGTATGTATAATTGTATGTATAAATATTGGGATAAAGGACTATTTATTTGTCTTGAATATTTGCATATTTTTGACAATCTCAAAACAAATGATTGTCCATTTAGAAAATTGCAGATTTATACAATATTTTTTTTTTTTTTTTTTTTTTTTTTCAGAATATTAATTTAAATCAACCGAGGAATAACTATAACATCCATGTTAATATGTTGCAGTGTGGAATATAAGAAATATATATATATATATATATTTATTTATTTATTTATTTATATAAGTAACTACTGTAACGAATTTATGAGTTTAAACATAAGAAAAACAAAAAAGGGGAATTGCAAACCAATGCTCAGAATTGCTGCAAAAAGAAATGCAAAATTTAAATATAAAAATAAATTATTGATGAATAAAATGAAATACCCCCCCCCCCCCCCAAAAAAAAAAAAAAAAAAAAAAAAAAAAACGCTAAGAACTAACTTTATCAGGTAGGCCCCTCAGTGTAGTGGTGAATGTGAAGTTTCTGAAAGTACAGTAGCAATTAGCTAAAAACTGTCCTTAGCCCCCAACTTCTCACCAAACAGAAAACCACCATTAACTGAGAAGAAATCCGACATACATATAATTAATAAATCACAAAATTACAAAAGTAGTACAATTACATTAATTTAATATATATAAAATGTACGAGAATATAAGAAATTACGAAATGTAAACAAGAAAGTATATAAAAGAAATACAATAAAATGAAACCCCTTACCTGATAAACTAACCCTCTTCGGCCGGCGGCGATACTCGTCGGTACTTAAATATCGCCCTTGGTTGAGGAAATAGAACAAACCGAAAGAGGAAAAAACTGGAAACACTCGGTTAAAAATTGAGACAGGTAACAGTTAACTTGCAAAGTTTTTTCTTAAATCTTGAAGAGCATATTTCAAATCATCATCATTATTGCAAATATTGCGAATTCTTTTTAACTGTTTGACCATGATATTTTTCAATACTCTTCTACTTATATTTGAAAACCAATTGGTTTTCAAATATCAGTAGAAAGAGACATTAAATAATATATAAGAGACATTAAATAATTATAAGAGACATTAAATAATTTTCATTTTCTTTAAAATTCTGTATTACATACTTTTAATTGTCCTAGATTTTTTATTTTTTTTTATACTTAAAACCATGAGGTTCTGGTGAATAAAAGCATTTCAGAATTATGCACTCATAGCTAAATCATAAGAATATTTTTTTGATTAAAGAACTAAATGTACCAATTTAAAATGACAATTTACCAAAACAAAAGATAAAATCTTTATTTAAACTAATATAAAACTCTTATAGTTGTTAAATTGTACATCATCAACTAATTTTTAATAATATAAAAATTAGCAATAGCTCTTGGTCTGTTGACCTATGTAAAAATTAAAATGGCTACAGAGCGAAAAATCTAGCCAAACACTTATTTCATTTTGCAGACCCATTTCCTCCGTGAAATGTGCCGTTATATAATTGCTTTCAGAGCAGTGATATTTGAACATAATTTATTTAAGTACTAAAGATATCTCTTGTGAAAACTAAAATTTCCAGAAAAAAAAAAACTAATAAGGTAATATGTAAGAATGTTTTCTCAAAGCAAAAATTTGATCTCATTTGCTCAAATACTATTATACTTCTGAAAAATTTTAGGCATAAACTAAAACTATAATTGGCTTATAAAAAATATGAATTTTTGCAATTTAACAATACACTATTTAATGGAAAAAAAAATAATGGAAACTTTGTATTTCATAGCTGCACTCGGCCTATGTTTTGGAGCAAATGTAATCTCAACCTACTACATCCATATACACTAAATAAAGAAATTTCAGGGAAATCAAATAATCTGAGGATCTCGATTTTTTTTTTTTTTTTTTTTTTTTTTTTTTTTTTATGTTTAGGTTAGGTATTTGTATGGAACCCGCAGGACTTTTCATAATTGCCCACCCTCCCCTTTCATGCGGGCTGGCCTAAAAACCGGTTTTCACGTTTCTTAAATCTGCTTCAAATTACCGTAGAATGACGAATTTTGGTGTGTGTGTGTTAAGTCGGGGCCAGCGCGAGGAAGCTAAGAGCTGTTTTAAAGGGCCTGCTCCAAGGTCTGAGTGACGTCACACAAGTGATCTGACTAGAGCTCCTTCAATACAGGCTGGCTCATCAGGCATTTTGTTTCCCACTCAGCGATTGTTGCCCACGCGGTCCGAATGTCAAGTGTTATCAAATCACATAAAACGGAGGTTTAGCAGCCTAAAATTGTTCATATCATACCAGAACTGCTTTTAGAAAGTTTAGATTTCCAACAGATGAAGAAAAACTATAGAAATGGGCTATTAATTGCCCAAAAGAAAATTGTACGCTTCGCTTTCAATCACAAATATGAAGTGTAATTATGATATGTTTTCTTGCATTTTTTGTAACAATTATTTGTTTTTATTGCTGTTTGATCATCTAAATGTTGTATTTTACAACCTACACTACTTTTTAACGTGTATAAATATTTAAAATTAACTAATTTAACAGCAACAATGATAGCTACATTTTACAAGGACTATAAGAGAATTTCGCCAAATATTACCGCCAAACTTATCAAGTCCAAACAATAATTCGCTCTTCTGTTTAGGAAAACTCGCCATTTTAGGCGATAAAGACGCTGAATAATACGTCTGCAACTAAACGACGCCAAGCTATATTCCCGTTGGGCAACAATGATCAGCTGTGAGCCAGCTCGTATTGTAGGAGTCTTAGATCTGACCACTTGCTCGGAGAGAGAAAATTTCATCGGGCATCTTACTTTTTCAGAGTTTCTAACTCGTTAGAACTTAAATTCATTCAGTATAAAAGATGATTTAAAATGGACACCAGTTCATTCATTTATTATAATAAAATACAACTGTAGTTTTCATTTTTATTTTTAGTGTAAAGTTTAATGTACTTAAATGCTGATAAAATAAAGTAAAAATGATATAACATCAAACCATCAGAGTAACGGTTTTTAGCTATCATTCTTTATTATTATTTTTAACATACATTTTAAGTCAGTACTATTGTTATTACTCGAAATACTAACAAATTATTTTAGATCATAACACCTTATCATGCTTTTAATTTATGTTAAAGAGATTTAGAATCTAAGAAAACCATGAAAAATTCTGAATTGCTAAGTCGAATAGCATGATTAGGGTTCTAACACGGCACTTTTAGTCAAACAAAATAATAATAATGAGAATGAGAAAAAAAAAGAAAAGAAAAGATTTACAATTCTAAAATTTTCTTTTATTTATTTCATGGTTGAGCGCCAAAGGACCTGCCCCTTTGGCCCTGCCCATGCCCTCTTTTTGTCCCATAGGACTAGGCGAGGAGTTAGTTCCTAGTTACAATACTTCTATGCATATAAATAAATAGAAAACATATAATACAATATACAGTACAATATATAATACAATCGAAAAAAAAATAATATTTAAAAATAATATTAAATAATTGATGAATAGAATCAATGTTCTGCATAAGAATTCATGTATTAGTTAACACTGACAACTTCCTTTTTGTACCACTAAAATTTTTACTGTCATTTTTAATTTTGGTGTAGTTATTCAGCAAAATATTTGCTATTCCAGGTAAGCATTGCTTAATAATGTAGTACAAATCATTTCCACAAATGCATCTATTCGAAAAGTCTATTCCTAATATTTCTGCCTTTTCAATTGTTAATTGCATAATTAGTTTTTTGGGCTCGGAAAACATTAAAAAATCATTTTCATATTTGCTGCTTATTAACTTATTAAACATTTGAAAACAATTTACTATCATGAAAATTAATATGTCTTGTGGCCATTTAAGTCTACCTCTATCACATAAAAATAAATATTCATAAACATCAGGAGAACAATCTACGTCTAAAATTTTATCTTTCACTATTGTTGAAATACATTCTTTGCAATTTAATTTATTTGATACTTTAAAGGCAATATACCCTGCAATAAATATTAAAACTGACATAGCTTTATCTGTGATTTCAATATCATCTATACTGTTGAAAACATCATAAAAATTTTCTGGAATATTTACATCATCTTTAACTTCATTAGACAGATTATATCTAAAATCTTTTAACGTAAAATGACCGTGTTTTTCTGAGTGCAAACTTATTACACTTAAAATTTTTAGTTTTTTTTCAGCTTCCATAACTTGCACACAAGAAACGTTGTAATTCCCTCCACTCATTTGACGATATTGTCCAAAACGAGCTTCAAGACTATCAGTCTGAAATTTACCAAGTAAAACATAACTGCAACCAACTGATTCAAATGCATATTTAATCAGTTCAATTATGGAATTGGTAGTAAATTTCAGAGCAAAAAATGTTTCCTTCGATAATAATCCACCTCTTCCAGGCATACCATTCTTTTTCTTTTCTTCTGCTTTCATAGTATATAATTTTTCCCATTCATTCAGCCAAACACAAAATTTTTGCAAAAATATAAAATTGTCATCCTGAATGCTTGTAATAGGATTTAATACTGTATCATTTACATGTTCACCTTTTGATGTGTGCTTTACATTCATAATTTTCCACCATTTACTTATAATATCTATGAACATTTTTGTAGGATACATATTATCCAGTTTATCAGCATACATATCTAAAGCAATACAGTTTGTTTCATCAAATAAATGTAAAGCATATTTTACATTTTGCTTCTCAATTGAATTTGGATATAATGCCTTATGGGAAAGTTTTGGAGCAGTTTTAACTATGCTGTTTTTTTCTAATTCATAAATAGTTTTTAAATTTTCCAAATTAGCACACATAATATCTCCATCAGGAAAGTCTGGATAAAAAATTTTCTGTTCTGAAGAAAGCCAGTTATTTCTTATTGCTTTTATTAAATGCACACTGTCAAAGAGAAAAAAAATTTTCTTATCTGGATCATTAGGATTACGCATAAAATAATTTTTTTCACCTCCAGTCATAGTAGTGAACATGTTGCGATTGATTCTGTTATTATCGGAAATTACTGACAATACAGTAAATCCACATTCCTGCAATAAATATAGTACTCTTTTTGTATATTGTACAAGCATATCAGAAGTAAGATTCCGTACTGGAAATAAAGCAACAATCTCTTTATACTTTGACAAATATGATGAAATCATGAATGATTGTATGGTTGTAGCAGCAGAACTGGCATTCTGTGACATACCATAAAGATGGCCACCTTTGTATGTATATGAAGGATTGATATAAATTTCATCGAGTAAAAGATTTACAGTTTTTTCATATGTCTCTAGATTAGTAGCTTTGCATGTTAAATACGATTTTAAATTCTCACATGAATCTGATGTATTAATACATAAGTTTGTATATTTTCTGAGGTAAGATGGATGAGGTAGAGTTAAAATTTTACTATTACGAATTAAAACATATGCAGCAGGGAATGTGAAATAAATTTTAGAACACCATAAAATAAATTTGCATGAATATCTTAAATGTTTCATAGACAAAAGCAAAAGTTGTTGCTCAACAAATTCCAATTTTAAATGTGTATCATCATTACACTCATCATCATTTAGGCATTTACTGAGACATTCAATCACACATTCTAATTTATCAATAAAAGTTGTACCATTTTCTTCATAATTCGATAATTTATTAACAATATTTTCGAACTTAGTCCATTTATCACATTTTCGCTCAGAACCTAATATCCATTCAAAAGATTTCACATCAATCATAGACTTTTCATTATAAATAGAAACACTCAGGTCTTTAAAAATCTTAAATGAAATCTGAATTTTTGGGCAATTATTCTCATTCAACTTAAGAAATAAAACATATTCGCTTCTAGGCAGACATATCCAATCTTTATCTATTTTACTATGATATTTACCCAAAAATTCTTCAAAAGATGTAATTTCATCTTCTTGGCACCATTTTTCAAACTGTTTTTCTTCTTGTTCTTTTATTTTTTCCCTGCGATCATTAGGGTCTGTCCTTTTAGGTGGCAAACTTTCGTTCAAATGTAATGGGAGATTTTCATTTAAAGTCGGATAAGCATCTGGAGTAAGAGTTATTTTTTTCCTTTGAACCACAAGTTCTGTACCATCAGATCGTTTAATTCTATCCTCACGAATAATAAATCGTTCATCAAAATGTTTAATACATACAACCGCAGAGGAACTAGGAGTAAAATCATCGCGGTGTAACTTTCGTATCCATAACGCTCTCCTTTCAGGGTTAGTAGGAAATTTAAAAACAGTAATATACTCTTTTTCAGTATCATAATTTGATCTGCACTGAGGAGCACAACACTTCTTTCCCATAATTCTCTCCCAATGAAAACTGTGTTAAAAATTCACAAAAAACTTTTATCAAAATAGGTATTAGTGAAAAAGTATACATAACATAATCAAAAACAACATAAGACAAGCAAACGCAAAGGCAAAAGGAAGCTTCCTTCTCTCTCTCAAGTCAGATCACATTGTTGACGTCATCGGCATTAAAAACCGGTCAGGAGCAGGCCCTTTAAAACTGCTCTGAGCATCCTCGCGATGGCCCCGGTTAAGTGCACGCAATATGCATTTTGATGGGATTTTGTAAAACTTTCAATTTTACCCGCGAAGGAGGAGGAGTAAAATACAGGTAAGGCACTGGCGAAGGCATTGGTGCTGACTAGACGTGTGGCGAGAGCGAACTTTAACTTAGATTTTTTTTCTGATATTTTTTTCTGATTTTTCTTTTTTTTTCTTCTTTAGATTGTTTTATTATTATTATTAATGATAGGTTATTTTGAGATCTCATTTCAGTATAACGACCAGCGAAGCGAGAATAGTCTGCTTGTTGAAAATAAAAAGGCAGAATGGAAAAGACAAAACTATAAAACTAAAAGTTTTTTGGACAATTGAAAAAGTGTTTTCGGAAAAAGAAAAATTCATGCAAACAGACATGGTAACTACCATGTCCAAATACAACCTATTAGCTGTGTAATAAGCAAAGGTTTTATTTATTCCGTGAATTTATCTACCCCATTTCACCCAAAGAAATTTTTTGAAAAAAAAAAAAAAAGATATATATATATATATATGTGTGTGTGTGTGTGTGTGTGTGTGTGAGAGAGAGAGACTCAAGATTAAATATATTTTTATTGATTTAAGCAACTCTGAAAATGAAATCTTACTGTATTGTTCGCAATGTTAACTGTACTCTCTCTCTCACTTTTTTTTTTCTTTAACTTAATTAAGGAGAAATTTCTGCTGTGGTTTTGTTTTCAGACCAAATTAATTATTGTCATATGGATTATTTATTTATTTATTTCTTTATTTTTAAGCATCTAAAAAATCTTAAGCTCATTTCAGAAAAAATTGAAATAGATATACACATAATTAAAATACATGTATTAAAAAAAAATGCATAGTTCTGTTCAGATTTTTTTTTTTTTTTTTTAACTTTAATATATATATTTTTAAAAGAAATAATTATGTGCCAAGAAAGTTAATCCCCTAACTGAAGCTAGTAGGAATAGAAAAAGTTCATTATATTTTGAATTTCACCATAATCTGTGCATGACACATAGCTTATATTTCAGAACCATTTTTTTTCTCTACTTTTGAAAGCTTACGAATATTTTAGGATTAAAACGACTTCAATGAATATCACATGAATTTAAAATGCGGTATTATAAGCAGTTTCTTATATTCAAGTCTCTAGCGACGTTGATATATTTCCATTACTGGAACGTTCAAATATGTATATTAAAATTCATTCTTCTTGGACTCACCTGATACATAAAGCTTTTTTTTTTTTTTTTTTTTTTTTTCAAATGAAGAAGCTGTACCTCCCTTGAGACATATTTAATAAAATGGTAATTTATGTGAAGAAATCAATATGACTAAAAATTCAGCCGATTTCAGAAAAATCAATGCTGAAATTGAAAACGTAATTCATATTTTTTATAGAAATCTTCTTTAAAAAATTATTAAAAATGTATATTAACTACTCAAATCCGTAATTAATTAATTTTAACGAATCGAGATTTTTCTTTTTTTTTTTTTTTTTTTTTTTTTTTAGGTAATGCATAGTTACCAGAATTGAATAGATATGTTTCATATCAATGGAATTTATTTAAATTATAAACCAAATAAAAAATGAAAAATATGCATTATTTGGCATTTTTTTTCGCTGTTATATATATATATTTACATTAAGCATCGTGAATCTAACCACATACGTAAATGTATTTATATAAATGCAAGTGTCCATTATATATATATATATATATATATATATATATATATATATATATATATATAGAGAGAGAGAGAGAGAGAGAGAGAGAGAGATGATATGTGAGTGTGTGTAATAATTCTATAGAAAATTGCTTTAAATGGAATTTAAGACACAAATATAGAGATATGGAAACCAATATTCAATAATAAAAAATATGTCAATGTTGTACAATATTCAACATTTCTTTAGAGGCCTAAATTGAAATATTTTTAACAAAATGCCGTTTGATTTCTGTTTACATATTATATTGTCCAATATCTTATTAAATAGAAAAGTTAAAATGTAAGAAATAGTTGAATAGATAAATGCAACCATATAAATAAATAAAAAAAAGATACAAAGCATATTTCCAAACTGCTCCAGCACACGTTTACTAAAAAAATAATCCTCTTTTTGCGCGTTTTTGCAAACATTGTCCCATTCTCCTGTGTTATGGAAATATTAAACTTTCAATAACGTTTACGCTTGACATTTTCAAAGTAGAATGTTGAAACTCAATAAGTTTCTTGCCAATATCATAACTGATATTTTTAGCGGATAACAATTTTTTTTACGATGAGAATAATCCTCATAGTGCACGATTATGTGAAATGTCACACGCTATTCTGTCATACTAAGTAAATCAGTAATTTTGAATAACTTATAAAAAATTTTAATTTTGGATGTTAAACGTATTATGTTTCTAGTTAGTATCATAATCTATATTTTAAAACATGTCTGTCATCTTTACGTTGATTTTTTTTTCCTTGGGGCAATGCGTAAATGACAAGCGAACTAGTAAATTGACTAACCTACAGATGGACACCACACTGGTTTTGTTATATTTTCATTCCTCATTCCAGCAAAAGTGTAAAAATATTTTCACAAATACCATAGTGTAAGGTAGAGACCCAATAATTAAACAAGTTGGCGCGTCTGCTGCCATATTTTTGCTTCAGAAGATGCCATATTTCCAGCTTAACGCATTTACCGCAGCTATATTCATCATCTCGTAGAATCTAAGGGAAATACAAACATTTTATATTCCTTCCTGGAGTGATTTCAGAAATTATTGCTGAACAGCCTATGATATCACATTTTGTTAAGCTAAAATTACAAAAAACAACAAAAAAAAGTTAACTAAAAAGTAACACATGGTGAACGAAACAGCGTCTACCACAATTAAAGACGGTTTAGGTTATACTTCGCGTGGAATTATAAAAAATAGACAAACAACAATGTCTGGAACGCCAAAAAGAAATAATAGGGTAGTCTGGATTATTTTGTGACATGCCTCGCAATTTTCACTTTCTGTGGAAGGGGTGGTTCCTCCTCTTCGATAACACCCAGACATGTTTTTGTTTTTTTTGAGCAGGAAGGACATTGTAGCCCCGAAAAATTTTATGTGCTGGAACAAAGGTTTTTGGCCGTTTATCGAACATGCAAATCTTGAACTACAAGTTCGACACTCTATCAACCTGGCTACCGCGGCGATCTACTTATTGGTGGGTAACTGGAGGAAGGTTAAAATGATTTCCCAATACTTTTATTTTTGTAGAATTTGGCTAACTTCGGACTACTCTGTATTTTTGGCTAGGTATTTGAATTGTAGTGTTTTTTTTTTTTTTTTTGCTATATATATATGTATATAAATTTTCTATCACTTTCTTTTATTACATTTTAAATTTAGATCACATAACAAAATAAAATAAATTCAATCAACTACAAACATCAAAATTTAAATGATTTTGGTTTAATAAATAATAAATGTTTAAGTTTATGACAAAAAAAAAAAAAAAAAAAAAAAAAAAAAAAAGAAAGAAAGAAACGTCTTTAGCGTAATTACATTTACAAAATTTATGAAAAAACATAATCTTGTCATTGATCAATTATGTATGAATAAATTTACAGTACTGTTTTGATTTATTTGAATTTCCTTTTTATTTTAATTCGGTTGTCATGTTTTCATCCGTATTATCACAAAAACATTATTCATCAACTCTGAAACAAGTTTTATCGTAATTGGATTTAATATGGGTGTATTCTTACTTGCCTTTTATTTCGATTACTAATATTAGGAGAGAGCACAAGAAAAAAAATCACTTAATCATGTACATTCACGCATATTATCTCTATGGAAAAGGCTCATTTGAATGAGTATTCAAAATTTTCTATTAGTAAGAGAAAGATTTCCATTTCTTTTAAAAGAAAAGAAAATGCGTTCATTGATTTTTGTGTCTATTCGTTTAAGCTATGTCTTTAGATTCTGCATAATGTTTTACTTGGCGAAAAAACAATAACATGTTATCAAGTCTTGATAAACAGGAACGATAAATTGAAGAAACGAGTGAAAAATAAAACTAGAATTTGGAAAAAAAACAAACTTTTTTTTATTTTTCTAAAATAACATTTTCGTCTTAAAAGAAGAGAAGAGAAAAGAAAGATAAAGCAGTGATATAAATATATTAACTGCGATATATAGAGAAAATATTTTCTGAAAAACGCCAATATTTGCATTTTTTTTTTTTTTTTTTTTTTTTTTTTTAAGGAGTTCCGTCAGTAACCAAAAGCATGGTAGACAGAAAGTGCTGAGTTTGAACCCAGACCGCGCTCATCGAGTAACTGATCATAGTTTCCCATTTTTTTCTCCCAAACTCGTGGGAATACGAAAGCAAACTATCCCAAATAGTAATTTTCTTAAAAAAGTCAATTAGCTTTAAATCCTACAACACAACATTTTCAATAAATAAATACATTTTTTCGTATATTATATAACATTTAGTGTATGTTCTCATTATATGAAGCAAATTGTGTATTTTATTTTATATTTTTTTGTTTAATATTATAAATATTTAAAATCATTGATTACGATTGTATTAAATCATATAGAAAGATTAATTGTTTCTTTATATTCAACGATGTAGAAGCAATAACTAAATACTCTATATGAATTACTGTAAAAGAATTTTCATGTTACTTTATTTTATTTCATTTTTGTATTATTACTAAAATTTTTACCTTAAAATATATTATTATTATTATTTATTATTATTTATTTTATTATTATTATTATTATTATTATTTTAAGTTTCATTATAATAGACTGACACCGAAAAATATTTGTGACTTACATCTAGAAACTAAATTGTAGCTTTAGTGAAAATAATTCAATGTTATCAATATAAATTATAGTTTTATTTGTTAGCAAGTTTTAAAAACCTCTATTAGAATTCTAGAGCGTTTCCTATATTATCGTATTAACTCTCATTTAAGAATCTCTGAAAATAAATGCGAACACAATAGGCGAGTTTTAGCAACTATAGTTTTGTTTTGTGACACATTTCTAGAAAATCAAGCGACAATTTCTCGCAATACAAAGAATTCATAATATTCATAATATTGTTTCACCACCTAGAAAAGTGTAGACTGGAAATTCTCAATCATTTCGTCTATAGAGGTTATTTGTTTAAGAGCCATTTTTTTAAAGCTGGACAAAGTCTATGGAGGTGTGATAGTTGACATTTTCAATTTTCCCTAAACTTTCAGGATATGTCAGTAGTACTGTGATAAGAAAAAGTGAAATTTATTTTTTTCTGAATTTCATTTGTTTGACCTAGAGAGGGGGTCAAAGTCTGAGGCCGTAAGTAAAGGGTGCCATTTTAATATCATTTTACTCCTAAATCCATGAGTGACCTATGTCAATTTTTTTAAATACGGATACTACTTGATACTAAGTACATTTTAGCATAAACAGTTTGGTGGGTCATTCATGGCTTTAAAGGCCAGGGTCATTCAAAAGTGCAGTTTTCGTTGATTTTTTCCATGTTTTCAGTCTGAATATCTGCTAAGGCCATGAGTGCCCTATAGAAATAATTATGGGGTTAATTACACACCTTAGTACAGAACTTAAAAATATTTAAAATTGCATGGGTCACTCTTGGCTTTAGTAGATAAACGGCCTCAAATTTGAAAATTTTCAAAAAAAGGTCAAATTTGATGGTAAATTACTCTATAAGCCATGAGTCAATAACTATGAGAGAGAGCTTTAATTATACACTAAATGGTCTAGTTTTAGACCCAGGTTACAAACCTATGGGGCTTGCAAGATTTATTTAGATATAGTTTATTTTATATAGCCAATGTGTACCTGTTCCATGTAGTACAAAACGCTTGAGACCCAATTTTGTAATACATTAATCCTTGTTTAAAACTCCCCATTTTACATTACAGAGGTCAGCATCAATATAAATATAAAATTAAATTAAAATTAAAAAATCTGGAGTGACTCCACTCGACTTTCCGAACATTGAGTAATTAACAGTTTTGTAGATAAAGCCTATAAATGCTAGATTCACCAAAATGCATATAGTTAGTGCAACAGTGATTTATAATATTCATATAAATTTTCAGCTCAATTGAATAAGGGGTTTAGATGCTATCGCACTTTTAAAAATTTGGTCCCATATAGGCCCTAATGATAAAGAATTTTTCTTTGTGTCTCTGTAAAAACACTATAAGTGCTAGATTCTCCAAATTCTATACAGACTGAGTATCTGTGACCTATAATATGTGTATAAATGTTTTGCTCAATTGAATAAAGCGTTTAAATGCTATCGCACTTTTAAGATTTTGGTCCCATAGGCCCTAATGATAAACAAGTTTTCTTTGTGTCCCTTTAAAAAAAACTATAAGTGCTAGATTCATCAAAATCGATAGGGTTCGTGCTACGGTGGCTTGCAACATGCGTACCAACTTACAGCTCATTCGAGCAAAGCGTTTAGACGCTAGCGTGTTCACTCACACACATACACACACATTCATCCATACACACACATACACACACACATACATTATCGTAAAAAGAGTGAAGACGGACTCAGGGAACCTCAAACCGTATAGAAACATCAAAATCTCAAATTCGGATTTTTGACATGATTACAATACATTCCTCACTATAGTGTTCGGAAAGTAATAACCTGAGATACATCTGAAATGTGCATATTGTTATATTATGTAAAACATATATAGGGTGATGAAAACAAGACTGTATACAAAAAAATAATAAAAATAAAAATAAAAATAAAATTTGCGCATGAGACTAATTGAAACAGGTGTTTCAAGTAGCTTCCCCTATGTTTGTTTCAGCTGGCCCCTGCCCACAATTTTCACTTCACGAGATGTTAAGCTACCAGTACTTATGCTCGTGGGCGTTTCAAATCATATGATTAGCAAGCTGCACCTATACACTATAAACGCTTAATCAATCAGAAACATTCACCAATTTTTGTTACATAAAATGCAACACACTTAAAAATTTGAATTTTTACTCACAGTAAAAAACAGTACTCAAAAACAGTTTTATCCTCATAAAATCGACAGATGTTTACATACACATCTTTTTTTACATTGTAAAGTAGGTTTTGTGTGTCTGTACTCCCCTTTATTGGCAATGAATAAGAACTTAAAAATTGTATTTTTTATTTCCATGTTTCAACTTACCCCGTACTTCAACTTGCCCCTGTCTCCCTTGTGTAATTTTTACTTTCCGAACACTATAGTGAGGAAAGTATTGCAGTCATGTCAAAAATACGAATTTGAGATTTTGATATTTCTATACGTTTCGAGGTACCCTGAGTCCGTTTTCACTATTTTTGCGATGATGTATGTATGTATGTGTGTATGTGTGTGAGTGAACACGCTAGCGTCTAAACGCTTTGCTCGAATGAGCTGCAAGTTGGTACGCATGCTGGAAGTCACCGTAGCACGAACTCTATTAATTTTCATGAATCTAGCCCTTATAGTGTTTTTACAGGGACGCACAGAAAAATTCTTTATCATTATGGCCTATGGGACCAACATTTTAAAATTGCGATAGTATCTAAACGCCTCATTGAATTGAGTAAAAAAATTATACACATATTATAGGTCACAGATACTCAATCTGTATAGATTTTGGAGAATCTAGAAGTTATGGTTTTTTTACAGGGACACAAAGAAAAATTATTTATCATAATGGCCTATGAGGCCAAATTTTTAAAAGTGGGATAGTGTCGAAACGCCTTATTAATCTGAGCAAAAAATTTGTACACATGTTATAGGTCACAGTTGCACCAACTGTATAGATTTTGGTGAATTTAGCACTTACAGTTTTTTTACAGGGACACAAAGAAAAATTCTTTATCATTATGACCTATGGGACCAAATTTTTAAAAGTGCGATAGCATCTAAACGCCTTATTCAATTGAGCTGAAAATTTATATAAATATTATAAATCACTGTTAAACTAACTATCAGCATTTTGGTGAATCTAGCATTTATAGGCTTTATCTACAAAACTGTTAATTACCCAATGTTCGGAAAGTCGAGTGGAGTCACTCCAGATTTTTTAATTTTATGTTTATTTTATATTTATTTTGATGCTGACCTCTGTAATGTAAAATGGGAAGTTTTAAACAAGCATTAATGTATTACACAATTGGGTCTCAAGCGTTTTGTACTACATAGAACAGGTACACATTGGCGATATAAAATAAACTATATCTAAATAAATCTTGCAAGCCCCATAGGTTTGTAACCTGGGTCTAAAACTAGACCATCTGGGGTATAATTAAAACTCTCTCTCATAGTTATTGACTCATGGCTTATAGAGTAATTTACCATCAAATTTGACCTTTTTTTGAAAATTTTCAACTTTGAGGCCGTTTATCTACTAAAGCCAAGAGTAACCCATGCAATTTTAAATATTTTTAAGTTCTGTACTAAGGTGTGTAATTAACCCCATAATTATTTCTATGGGGCACTCATGGCCTTAGCAGATATTCAGACTGAAATCATGAAAAAAAATCAACGAAAACTGCACTTTTGAATGACCCTGGCCTTTAAAGCCATGAATGACCCACCAAACTGTTTATGCTAAAATGTACTTAGTATGAAGTAGTATCCGTATTTATAAAATTGACATGGGTCACTCATGTCTTTAGGAGTAAAATGATATTAAAATGGCACCATTTATTTACGGCCTCAAACTTCGACCCCCTCTCTAGGTCGAACAAATCAAATTCAGAAAAAATTAAAATTTCACTTTTTCTTATCACAGTACTACTAACACATCCTGAAAGTTTCGAAAAAATTGAAGATGTCAACTATCAAAAGTGTCCAACTTTAAAAAAAATGACTCTTAACATATACTCATGACTCAGAATTTGATATTTCTAGTTTAGAGATTCAAAAAAAAAAAAAAAAAAAAAAAAGATTATTTATTCGTTCTAGATGAATGCGATATATATTTTTCTAAGTCTATAAAGAATATTCCATCCATCGTTATCCATATAATAAAAAATATTTATAACATTCTTATTAATGCCTTAATTTATAATAAGTGTTAATTCTGTCTTGATAAATTGCTAAATTCGAATAAAATAAGCTAAACATTATTTTACAAGCCATTTTTATAAAATTTTCCGTGCTACTTAATTAATTTCAGATTTTAATTACAGTTTTCTTTACATTAATTTCAATTTTTAATTAATTTTTAATCAGGGTAAACTCAGACGGGGTTTTTTAGCTGACTCTATTAACAATGCTGCTGATGTAACAATACAGAGAATTTTATAGAAAAAAAATATTAATTTAATATTTTAATTATCATATTTAAAGCGGTCATTATATAAACAAGTTTATGTATGTATACTCATATAAGTTTAATTGTAACAAATATTTTAATTAATGTAACAGTATGCAGAATTTAAAAATAAAATTAAATAAATAAATAACAAAATTATAAATCAACTAAAATATTTTTAATTCTTTTATTTTTATTTTTATATTACATATCAGACTTCAGTTATACCATTCTAAAAATTAACTTCCAATTAAAAATTGGGGCCGCGGTAGCCCAGTCGGTAGAGCGCCGACCTCGTAATTGGAAGATTGCGGGTTCGGTACTCGAGCCAGCCAAAGACCATCGTGTACACTAATGGTGGCTGGTGCACGTAAAATCTGCCTTGGCCGCAATGTCCTCCATTTTCCCATCAAAAATTATACCTTAGGGGGTCACCGAAGCGGGAGAGCCCCAAGGAGGATCAAAATTGTGATGGCATGGCCGGGGACCACCTCTAGGGATGTGTCCCAGACCGCCGCCAATTGCCCATATGCGTAGCACTAGTGCGACGTAAAACCCAACCAACCAACAAATTCCAAATTTATGTATTTCATCATATTTGTATTAAATACCGAAGGACATTTCAAAGAGCATTTCATTTCGTTTTAAGTGTATTCGTAAAAAACGTTGGAAGGAGAGGGATGATAGGAGCCTCAAAATTTTTTCCCATGGCAAGAAAGTTTTATTATTCTTACTATTGTTATTATTATTATATTATATTTCTCAGTACGTAAAAGAGTTTTCCAACATTTTTATGTGGTATTACAAAAACTATTGTAAAAAATGTAACAGCATAGAGAATATACATAATAATCATACTTGCTAACATCCTAATTAATATTCCGTAGAGTTGTTAGCCCCGCTCTCTTTCTAACATCAGTAAATTTTTTGAGTAATATTCTTGAAAAGCAATTACAATTAAACAAAAAGAAAAATTCTCTAAAAAGATACTGGTGTAAAAAAAGAAGGCGGGCAAACAATACTACGGAATATTAATAAGTATGTTGGCAAGTATACATAATAATTTAAGTTATGAATCATTTAAAACACTTATATTCCGTCATTTATTTTCAGTTTGAAATAGCATGTATGATTGCAGTTATATTATTCAAAAAATTAACTTCCAAATCTCTTTTATCACAATTATGTATTTCCAATCTTTTTTTCATTTCGACTACGATATATTCAAAGGAAAAAGAAGAAAAAGAAAATGGCGTGATAAATTTTTCTTAAGACAAGAGAGTTTTTTAATAAGTATACTCAAAGCTGTCATTACATAAAGAACATTTTTCTACTTCCTTAAGTGAAATTGTAAATGAAATGAATTTTTTCTTCGTATTCTTTTTAACTTATCGTTTAAAATATTTGCATAATGGTTTTTCTAGAATAAAGTAATCTAGTTCTAATATCGTAAAATGATGGCGACAAGGATTATGGAGAAGATACAACTTATATTTTTATGGTAATTCTACAAATATAAAATGGAAAAACCTCTTCAGAAATAGTAAATTTAAAAATTTTTATGCAGAGGGAAATTTTAGAAAAAATTTGCTTTAAATAAAACGTCGCAATATTTCGTAGTATAACAGACATTTGGTCATTTGAGGTAGTCTAGAACAAAATAATATTATTCATGGAAAAATTGAGTAAAATTTTACATTATAAATGTACAGAATTTAGAAACAGTTGAAAATATTTTATGTTATACTTGCATTAAAATATTTATATCTATAAAATAACAATACTGAACATATAAAATTGTCTAAATTAATCCTTTGCAGTTTGTTTAAATAATCATAATGATAGCTATATATATACATTTATATTAATATTTTAAATAATTTAAGTTAGATTAAAAAAAAAAAAAAAAAATGAAAAAAAAAAAAAAAAAAAAAAAAAAAAGCTTCTATCTTATGTGAAATGCAAAATCTTTAAATAAATATTTTTTCTTTATTTTAAATGTATTTTTTCTGCTTAACCATTTATATCCCAAATTACCTTATTTTTGAAAAAATACTTTGAAACTTTTTTTATTACATTTCTTTATGCATGAGAAGCATCCCATATTAACACTTTCACGACCACATGTTTTTGTCTTTTTCACAGTAAGGTCCACCTGTGGGCGTTATGCTCTCTAGTTACAATATTTCAGAAAAAAATTTCTGTATTCACGTTTATATTACAAATTGATATACATTATAGTTACACTCTTTCCAATAAAAGCTTTTATAGTGCCTTGAAAGATGATTAGAGGGGATCGTGTGTCCCAACAAATCGCTCCCCACACTGTCACATCTTCTGTAATGGCTGTATGCCGCTCGACAACAAATGCCGGATCAGACTGCTGGCCTGGCTGCCTCCACACGCGTGTGCGATGGTCATCAGCACTGAGACTGAATCGTAATTCACCACGGACGATCACACGTTAGGTTGGTCACACTCTAGCTTGCTTTGGGTCGAGAAAAATCCAGTCGACACTGCTTATGATGTGGGGTGAGGGGTAGGTGTCTTAATGGACGTCGGCTGTTCATACCAGCGTCGGCCAGTCGTCTCAAAATGGTTTCCCTTGATACTACTGGATGCCTAGAATGTGGTAAATGGCATTGAATCGAGGCTAATGACGCTGTTGGTGCGGACGTGGTCGCTCTTATGATTGCGCGATCCTCGTGTTCATTTGCGCTACTGGGACGTCTTGACCCTCCTCAATGGTTGATTCTCCCTTCCGTGACCCACTGTTACCAATCCCGAGCAACTACCATATCGCTCCGAACGAGGTGGTGGCTGGTATGTCTGAACGACCAAACTGCTTCTTTGAGGACTTCTCTACGGCCCCTCTCACTATCCGACAATTGTCTGTACTGCCACCGGTTACATCTCAAAGGCATCTCAAGTCACAATACCTTCCATTAAATTCGACAGATTCGTTTGAATAGCTCTACGGTGCGAGAAATCCTGATTTTAAACTCGCCCAGCTGCGCAGTTCAGATGAGCATAACGTGCTTAGTCTTGTCTCATTAGCGTTGAAATTTTAATCATTTGCATACCTCTTACCAGACTACATTTGTACCAAGTTTCGTAATTGTGGTTCGATTTCTTCTGGTTGCATATATTTTTTTGTGACAGAGTGTATATATTCAGCTTCAATATCTGTAATTGTGAAATTTGACACATTTTTAGCTGAAAAATGTCATTTTAACTGATTTGGAATAAATATAAGGAAAAAGGCCTACCTTTAAATAAACATCAGCTATATTTTTCTGGAAAAAATTTTGTGAGATAAAATTTAATTTAATTTTCAGTTATTATAGGACAGTATTTAATTTCTTTTTGGAATATTATAGTTTTTAAGATACTCTAAAGATTTATACTATTATAAATGTTTATATTTTGATTCATATAAATTACTTTTACGAACTTTTACCATTATTTAATCTAAGATGCTTTGCAATATCAGTATTTCATAATATAATATCTATCTTTTTTTTTTTTTTTTCAATTATTCATACATTGAGAAGAATAAAATAAAATAAAATAAATAATAAATAAATAAATAAACCTATACCGTCTTTTTTTTTAAAGTTTTTTTAATTATTATTATTTCCGAGGGCGCGGTACTTGCGAGTGTGTAATGAATGAAAAGGAATGTAGTGAGCTGATGGCTATTTATAAAGGAGCTTCCAAAGGGAGGGCATCGCTACCCTTAACAGGGACAATGTATCTGTAGCTTGTCTGGGATTCGAATCCGGACGCTACCATATGAGCGTAAGGGAAGCTAACCACCACACCGTATGGGCGGCTCATATAGAATGATAAAGTAGTCATTTTCTGAATCATTAAACTAGAAATAAAGATTTCCGAGTTATGTGTACACTGTAAAAAAAACCACAGTAAAATTACAGCAAAAAATGCTGGCAATATGGGTGCCAGCATATTTTGCTGTTAATATACAGTAATTGCGTTTTTCCAAGGAAACAGCAGCTTTGTCAATTTTACAGTAATTTGTGCTGATTTTTTACAGCAATTTTGTATTTCAACTTTTACAGTTCTTTTGTAAATTATACAGCATTTTTTGCTGTTTTTGTACAGCAATTTTGTATTTTAGCTTTTACTGCACATTTGTCAATTTTACAGCATTTTCTGCTATTTTTTTAACAGTTGATTTGTATTTTAGCTTTTACAGTAAAATTGTACTTTTTACTGCTTTTTCTGCTGCTTTTTACAGCAGTTTTGGATTTTACACTCCTGCTCAAAAGCTTAGCAAGATTTGCAAACGATCAGTTTTTTTCCATTTAAAAACTTATCTCTCGATGAAATGTTTTCAGACTTTGGGTATTTAAAGAATTGGGTCTTCCTCGTGTTTTTAACTGAAGATTGGTTTAAGACAACATTTAGGGGGCCGGTAAAAAATTGAGAAAAATCAATAACGTTTGTGATCACCGTGTATCATTAAGCAAGCGAAATGAATCGTAACTTTAGAATATGTTAATGTAGATCCAATTCAATTTGTAGATGAACTTGTGTGACGATAGCATGTTAAATAACACATATATAAGTATTTATTTTAAAGCTAAAAAAGAAAAAAAAATCAACATATTTTTCATTTATAATATACAGAGTTTTTAACGCAAATTATTTCCACTTTCAGATAAGTAGGAAAAACACTTTTAAAATAATATACTGCAATCGGAATATATATATATATATATATATATATATATATATATATTTAATATCTCGGGAAATATGAGCATTTTTATGAAAAACGCTTTTACTACGCATGTAGGAAAGATTAAAAAAAGTTTTATTGCATAGGTTGAAAGCTAGATATATTGGGCAACTTTTGTCAAAAGTGCATTTGAATAGAGTAAAAATTTAGTAAATTATACGAAAAAGAATGAGCTAGATTTTAGATATTTTCCTAGAGTTTGAATTTCTTAAGCGAATTTTCACATGCCGCGTAATTAATGTAAAGATCCAATTATTTTATCCACTTAGCAAAAGCTCTATTTTGTGAAAAACCCTTTATCATCTTACAAATCTTAGTAAATAAACTAAAGATGTTAGAGTTACAAGCTTATAAGAGATTTTTCACAAAAATGTACATTTGGAGTGTAGCTGAAATAATTGAATCTTCAAATTAATTATGTGGTATGTGAAGAACTACTTAAGAAATTTCAACTCTTGAAAAATATCTAAAATCTAGCTTTTTTTTTTTTTTTCCTGTATAATTTGCTTAATATTTACTCTATTCAAATGCCCTTTTGACAAATGTTGCCCAATATATATAGCTTTCAACCTATGCATTTTTTTTTAAATCTTTCTCAGATGCGCAGTGAAAGCGCTTTTCAAAAAAATGCTCAAATGTCATGAGATATTAAAGATATTTAAAATCCGATTACTGTATATTGTTTTAAAAGCGTTTATCCCAGTTATCGGAAAGTGGAAATAATTTGCGTTAAAAACTCTGCATAGTATTAAAAAAAAAAAAAAAAAAGATTTTTTTCTTTCTTTGAGCTTTAAAATAAATGCTTATATCCGAGTTATTTAACATGCTATCGTCACACAAATTCATCCACACATTGAACTGGGTATATATTAACATATCCTAAAGTTACAGTTCATTTCGTTCATTTAACGATACAGGGTAATCACAAACATTATTGTTTTTTGTCATTTTATTACCGGCCTCTTAAATGCTGTCATAAACCTATCTTCACTGAAAAACATGAGGAAGGCTTAGTTCTTTAAATACTCAATGTTTGAAAACATTTCATCGAGAGATAAATTTTTAAATGGAAAAAACTGATCTTTTGCAAATCTTGCTAAACTTTTGAGCAGAAGTGTAATTTTTATAGCACATTTGCAGATACATTGTTTTATTTGCTAAAAATGCAATTTTAAAGTTAAAAAATTAATGTATGCTTCGATACCTCTTTTATAACATTATCTTTGACTTTTTATGCATTTTTATTTTTTGGCATCTGTTGATTAACAGGCAAATTCAGTTTTTCTTTATAGTATACCTGCAGTAGATATAACTACATTTTTAGAAAATTTATGATGTTTCATTGCACATAGTATTTTTTATGGTAAAAATTTATATTGTTTATCTTATGATAGCTGGATGATAAAACTTAGACAGAAAATTTAATCCGGTTATCATATGAAAAATAATGGAAATTTTCATTTGCAAAAAACACTGTGCAAAAATATTATATAAATTTGCCGAAAATATGGTTAAAGCTACTTTAGAAATACAGCAGACAAAAAAAAAAAAAAAAAAAAAAAAAAAAAAACTAATTTTCACAAGAATCCGTAGATGGCGCTGAAATGAGAAATGAAAATATATAAAAAATCGAAGATTGTGTGATAGTTGAAACAGTCTTGAAAAATATACCTTGTGGTATCGAAACATATGTTAATATTTTAACTTTTATATATTTTTAACAAATAAATCAGTGTTTCATTATATTTAGTGTTTTATTCATATTTATATAGACATTTGTAGACTTTATATAACTTTTTGATGTTATTTTGTTTATTTATTTATTTTTCTAAGATTTTGTGTCATTTTGTAAATTTTATGGCATTTTCCCTTGTTAATTCCACAGCAAAAATTTGCTGCAAATTTTATTAATAAGCAATTACTCTGTAAAAACATAATTTCTGAGAATTTTTCTCTGATTTCAGAACAGTTTAAGTATTATGAGAGTTTGGTATCTTATTATTACATATTTTTTTCTTTTTTACACCTTTCCCTTTCATGTGTAATTTTTATAAATTCATGTCTTACTGGCAGAGAAACTGAACTTTTACAGAGTTTTATTTATTTAATTTTTCTTTTGTTTCTTTTAGAACGCCTCATATACAGCTTAAGAACATGAAATATTCAATCATATATAGTTTTCCATAACTATACCTATTAGGTACAGCATAGAGTTAGATACAGAACAGCATAAAAATATTTTGTAAAAATTTTTATATTATGTTTTCTATGCTACACTGTATTTTCATATGTTTTTTATATTATCAAAATTATAAAAAGATACTTAAAAAAAAATAAATAAAAAATAAATAAACAACTAAATTAAAATGTTTTCTATTTGCAGAATAAAGATAATATTGAATTTATTTGATTAAAAATTTTCAACTTACTTACGATATATGTTAAAAATTAAAAAAGAAAAAAAAATGGAAAATTTATGAGTTATTTTCTCAAAAAAAATCGAAAATTTATGAGTTGTTTTCTTTTAAAAAAAAAAAAAAAAAAAAAAATCGAAAATTTATAAGTTATTTTCTTAAAAAAAAAAAAAAAAAATCAAAAGCCTCCTTTCCCCTTTCCATTCTTCTTTTTCTTCTTCTTCTTTTTTTTTTTATTATTATTATTAAGCTTTAATGAAAATTCAATATTTTATTTATACTATTCTTGCATTTACATGTAAAACGAAGCTAAAAGGTAATTATCTAAAACATTAATATGAAACATAATTACAGCAATATCACGTGAAAACTGCAATTAAAAATGTTTAATTTTTAAACGAACTCGTATACATTTATTAAAAATTTTGCATGACATTTATTTACATATCAAAACCATTCATAATTCGATAGGTTATTCATCAACAATTACAACGCGCGGGGCATGACTCCATCTTTAACGCTATTTTTTCTTTGTTTATTTTCCATGCTGGGGTTGATATTCATCAAGCACCTGGAATAAAAGAGATAAAAAAAAAATTCATTTAGAAAACAATAATCTCAAAGGAATTGTGTTTTACCTTTGAAAATATGACACACAGAGAAACAGCATAGGACTATATATGTATATATATGTATACACGCAACATTATGCATAATAGATAACTTCTTAATTTCATCTAAATTTAATTTTTTATTTCATTTGGTAGAAAAACTGACCAATTTTCATAAAAATCAAAATTTATTGGTAGAATAAAATCTGCTTTTATCATTAGCTTTGACCCAATGATTTCCTTCTATTAATTTTTCGTATATAATTATGAGAAATGCCAGCTTTAACCCGATCCACCAGTGGCCAAGAGGTTCTGATCTGAAAGTTGGTAGACGTAAGGTGACAATTTCGACCGCAGGTGGCGCTCGTCTGCCTAGACGTTCCCAATTTCCAGTAGTTTTCTTCAAAACTTGCGTAAATATGATTTAGGACTCCGGAGGAAAAAAAAAAAAAAAAAAAAACACTGATGAGGGCGCTCTCCTTAGACCAAGTCAATTTGTCTTAACCCCAACACCGGCACACCCCTTTTTTTTTTTTTTTTTTTTTTTAACCCCGTAATTCAATTTACATTTTCTTAAAAGCACATGCATTTTTGTTAAGTCCCCATCTTCCCATATAACACATAATGCATATTTCTCTTCATCGAAATCAAATGTTGCTGCTGTAACAGCTTCAGTACCTGGACACTCAACACACGCTTTTAGCAAACAATTTTTATTGTTAACATGACATAAACATTTCATTAGAATATTTCACAAGCTAAATAAATCAATTATTAACCAATAAACATTGTTATTTAGTTTTTCAATTTATTTTAAATTGATATATACTTCATTTTCCACAAAAATGATTAAAGTTTTTTGTTCAAAATTGTTTAATACCCAGAAAGAGACATCTGCTTGTCACGAATAACAAGAAACTGTCTCTTCCCCTTCTTTGAAAGGCATATCAAAATATTTATTCAGGAACAATGATATCTTAGTTTGTTTAAAAGATTATTCTGAACCACTGATTTATATACACATAGGAAAAGAAATTGTTATAAATTTTGCGCAATATTTTAAAAAAATAGTTACGTAAATAAAAAGACCTTTTAGGGGAAAAAATTTTAGAGATATTTCACTTAGTAATGATCTTTTTATTACTTATTTAACTTTTTTTTTAAAATAATCTATGATGGTGATCAGACATATCCTTCCTAAGGTGAGATGGAATCATCGTTTAGAACGCTATTCCATAAAACAATCAAATGAACAAATAAATAAATAAATAAATAAATAAAATTAAAAAAAAAAAATCTTTATCAGACGTTCCCAATTATTTTTTTTTAAACATTTTAAAATCTTGTGCAATGAATTTCATACTTCATTTTGAACAAAATGTTTCCTATACATAAGGAAAACAAATGCGGAAAAATATTTTTTAATTATGAAAAGTATGAAATATTTTGAGAAAACTCAATAATTAATTCATTATTTTTTCATGCAATGGGCCAATTCGTATTAAATTTTGAGGTATATGTTATTAATGTAAAATTTCCGAGAAATAAATAGAAACGTAACTTTCGCCTGAAGTCACAGTAAGAAAATCATAATTTGAATGTAGATTCTATGAGAGTAATAAATTAAATATATCTGCTTTAAATTGGGGGGAAAAAAAAAGAAAAAGAAAGAAATTAAACATTTATAGCAAAAATTGGAAAAAAAAAAAAAAAAAAAAAAAAAAAGGAGAGAGAGAGAGAGAGAGAGAGAGAGAGAGAAATAATTTCAGGAAGAAATTCAATTCTGAAAATTAAGCCTATAAAAATCGCCATTTTTAAAAAGAAAGACCTGACAAAAATAAGCAAATTTAAAACTAACTCTAAACGAAAATCGATGAACTTTAAACGACCTTTTTCAAAAATAGGACGAGTTTAACATTGCTTGAGGGGAAAAAAAAAATATGGAAAAAAGAAAAAAATTCTAGAAATCTCTTTTAAAATTCACGTTTGTATTATACATACTAATTCCATAAGTTTGGAACCAGTAATAAAAACAGTGTTTAAAATAGAACAAGAAATCTATAAACTTTCACAAATAATACAGTAGGCAAAATAATCTGATTAAGTAAAAATTACATTGCACATTCTCTCAACAAATAATATAAAAATTTACATTTCATGATAAGAATTTCTATCGTACTTAATAATTATACAATAGGTTGTATAAAAAACAAAAGAATACAAAACAATTAAAATTGCACTTACCAGAAATCGAAGAGCAGGAATTAAAATTCACCTGCTTGAAGTTTCAGCTTCCTTTTGTCGGAATCTCTGGATAATAAAATAATGGCGCACGCAGCTGTAGAACAACCAGATATAAAACATCAGCAGACGATTTCACAAATTACAGTAAAAAACCTAAAATGCTGTTTTTCCTCAGCTTGCAAAAAATTTACAGCAGATTATGCAGTTTTTCACCCGTTTTTTTTTACAGTGTATACGATAAACAAATAGCTTGGATAGGCGAAACGAATGAGTATTTCTGGTCTATACTTTTCTAGATTGAAGAAACCTAACGAATATTATGAACCCATTGTACTGAGAGAAATTTTCACTTGGTTTCCTAGAATTGGGTGATAAAACAAAATCATGGTTACTAAAACTTGCCTCTTGTTGTCGACTTATTTTCAGAGATTTTCTAAATAAGTTTGACCATGATAATATAGAAAAACGCTCTAGAATTCTAATAAGGGTTTTTAGAACTCGCTAGCACAAGAAATTGAAATTTATAAGAATGACATGGAACTATTTTTACGAGAGCCACAATTTAGTTCCTAGATGTTAATCCCAGATAATTTTTTTTAGTATATAGACCTACATAAAAAAATATTTAATTAATTTTTTTCATAAAAAAATATATTCAAGAAATTTTCACTAGAATAACATTTGAATCCCATTTCGTATTCAAATATTATACTGTCGGTTATAAAATGGTGCGAGTTTGTATCAATTATTGTGCAATGGTGTAACAATTTAATTTTTCCAACTGATACTTTTTCTAGTAGAAACCAACACCATTAATTGATAAGCATATGAATCACTTCATAGTCGCTTCGCCTCATATTTTCCAGTATTATTTGTTAATAATTTTTGTAATTTTTTCCCCAACTTACCAATGTGAATATTGCTATTTATAAGGAAAGTTTTTTAAAAAATAGAAGTTAGAGATCATATCAATTCTGATGCTATTATTGGTCATCTGCTAGACTTGTTTTGATGAGCTTATGTCAATAATTTAGAAATATAATTTTTTAAAATACTTTAAAGTTTTTCTGCTTAATAATATTCGCATAAATACGTCAGTTTCCAACAAATTTGATTTTGACTGATTTACGTGCAATACGATTATTGTAGTAGTCGTCATGAATCGAATAAGCTATATGGGAATGTTTTTAAACGCCAATAGAGGACGATATTAATTAAATAGGTTATGTTATATTTAAATCCTATCTCAGCATAGCTTTGTTCTCTTGTTTTTTCCTTTTTAAATAATGCATTTATATTTACAAAATTACCATCATGTATTTTAAATTCAAAATATACATTTTTATCAGAAATGTGTATAGCAACCCTGAATATATAAAGTCAAGCTTATCCATCGCTGCAGTAAAACTGCACAGGTGTCTGCATGGAGTTTTTAAATATAAATTTTTTAAGCTTTTTCAAATTCTAACATTTTTACTTTTTTTTTTTTTTTTTTTTTTTTTTCATAAATGAATCCTAGAATGTGAGATCAGTGAAGTAATATAACGTCTCTTTTCTAAAAATTATAATAAAGTGTTTTAGTTTTGTGGGTAAAATTGCACAATTTCTTTTTAAGCAATACGTAATCTTTACAAGAGAAATAATTTACTTTGCACTTAATATATATATTTATATATATATATATATATATATATATAAACGTTACAATCAGTTCACGTCACTTAAGTGAAAGTATAAACCTGTTTTTATTTGAAATACAAAAGTTCACAAATCCTCTTTTCAACGTTTCCTATATAAATGGTGGCTATAATTAAAATTGGCCAATTCAGAGCATTCTGTAGCTATAACTAAAATGCAGATTGAATCAAAAATTTGTATATAGACATTTCAAAGGATGCACACAAAGGTTCTACAAACAACAACAACAATAATAATAATAGTAATAATAATAATAATATAATTTTTTTAATTTTCGTTCTGAGGGGACATTCATTTAAAATACAAACAAACTACAAATTTTAATACAAATAACTTTCTTTATTACAGATTTAATTGCTATTTGTTACCAGTTACAGACTGTTTAACGATGGAGATCATGTTGTTCACTGTAGGTCTCATCATTAAGTTGTAAAATCAGCAGACGGTTAACAGTGTGTTCAACCGCTGATCGCAGCAGGTCGACAGTGACCATCTGCACATACAACGTTATACGGTTTTTCAAGTCATCCAAAATTACAACATTTCTTTTAAAAACCAAATTATTTAAATGTCCCTGTCACCAAAAATCCCACAGATTAGGATCTGAGAAACGGGATGGCCAAGGAGTAATCACTCTGTCATCTGTAACATTTTGGAACAAAATCTTTCCAAAATGTAAGAATAACAGTTTTAAATATCGCATGGTTTGAAAATGTTAAAATAGACCACAATTATTTATTACATAATTTTTCAAACATTTTGACTGAAATGTTTGTTTGTATTTTGATGCATGTCCACTGAGAGTGGAAAATTATTTTATTATTATTATCATTATTATTATTATTTTACAGAACATTTTAGTGCATCCTTTAAATTGTCTGTATACAAATTTTCCACTCAATTTGCGTGTTAGTTGAAAGGGCTCAGAAAGTGCAGAGTGCTCTGAAAAGGCGAATTTTAATTATGGCCACCCTGTATATAAAAATTAATTGGATTCGTAAATATTTCGAACTCTAGATTGCACTTTTTAAGATGTTTGACAAGTTTTGTAAAGTGTCTTTTTGTGTGAGTCTCTGTTTCTATCTATGTGTCTGCTTGTTACCAAATTTTTGTGAACGTTTATTTCACGAACCAGAAGATGGACTTAAATAAAAACTTTATGTTTTCTTGGACCTTGACTTAAGTTAAAGTTGACTAGACTTTGAGATAGATTACCTAAGCGCTGGTATACTGCATTTTTCCCTTTTAATAAAAGTTCATTGCTTAATATCTATAGTGTATAAGTGAAAAGAATTTCTTAATTTGTATGAGAGAAATAAGGAAAATTTATCTTGATTTAATTCAGGTGCATATTCAACAACAGGTGTCACATCTATGCCAAAATTTAACCATGTTTATGGGAAAGCAGTATCTCAACTTCTTCGATATATAAATGTATCTATATTGGTATGTGGGATGAATATTATGAAAAACTATATTAATTCACTTTAAATGATTGACAGACGACACGTGGCGCTTCTATGCTGCAATATTTCTCATTTAGGGAAGGTAATATCTCAGTTCCTATGGTAACTGTAACAAACTTAGTATGAGAAATATAAAGAAAAATTACGCGGATTTATTTTGAGTATATAAAGAATGAGTGGTAGTGCTGCAGTTATTCTCTTGCTACGATTTTTCAGGTGGTTATATCTCAGCAATATCCCAAACTGTATATGTAAAATACATAATATGAGAAGCTATGCTGATTAAATTTTCTGATTAATAACCGGTAGATGAAGCTGTTATATATAATGTTATAGTAGAGAGTTTTGTGATGGCTAACGAATTTGAATTTATAGCCATTTTTGTTAAGACATATAACTAAATAAAAACGATTTACCTTGCAATATGGATTGTTGAAGCATTTATTTATTTTCAAAAACTGATTTTTAACAGCTTTTTACTTTAAAAAACAGTACCTAAATTTCATTTCTAATTACATGATAAAATTTAATTTTACGTAGATGATTCCTTTTTAACTAATATATAGAGGAATTTTCATCATATAATTAGAGTTATGATCTTACATTTACCAAGAAAACTATTTGCATTAAAGAAAGATTTTTTTTTTTTTTTTTTTTTTTTTTCTGAAACCTAATTCAATATGTAGTCAAAGAGTTTTGACACAAAGAAGTGTTTAAATGTGACAAATTATTATTTAATAGAACTTGTGGATAAGAGAGAAAAGTTTGGAACGTTTATCGTGATGTATTAAATAACAATTGAGAACATAGGTTTTAGTCCATAATCATAATAAAATCAATGGCTCTTGCCTTACATTTAGCAATAGTTTTAAAGGAATAATTATTCCTTGTTTATTGAAACATGCATTCTGCAGCAATAGTAGAAAGTTATATATGTATATATATTAAATTGATAATTTAATAAATTGATGGTTTTCTAGAAAATACAAAGTACATGTAATTGCAATGTTACCTTATAATATCAAAAGCTAGATCGATCAAATAAGTGCGGATAATTAATAATGAAATATATTCAATCGATAAGTCATTTAATTAATCATATGTATACTTTTTTGTAAAACTCGGATGAAAGAAGCATGTATATTTTTCATCTGACGACAGTCAAATATATTGTAATATATATTTTTTTTTACTTTATTGGAGGCTTTTTTTTTTTTTTTTTTTTTTAATTTCATGTATTACATTTGAATGTTAAGTTTAAAATATATGGTTTTAGACAATTAAGGATCTAATTCCATTTTGAGTTTATTATTTAAAAAGTAATTTATTAAGTAATTAAATTTTTAAAACTGTAATGAAAGAATACATATTCATTGTCCATAATATTGTCCCTTATATCCTATATTCCCCTTTTAATACAGAATAGAAGCTATTATTAAATTAATCATATCCTCATATTATTTTAAATTTTTGTAGAGAGGGATTTTCTTACGTATATTATTTTGTTAATTATAAACATTACACCACAACCATGAGTATTTATATACTGAAATTTGTTCCAATTTCTTTAAATATATATTCTTTATTTAAGATCGGAATATATTTAAAAATTATAAAATTAATTTTAATTGTGAATTTTAAATAATATTTTTTATCACATTATCATAGATCATTCTAACTGTAATCAATGTTAAAATATTTGAAAAAATTGCAATAATGATAATAATAAATAAATAAACAAATATCATATTTTAATAATTTTTAAGATACCAGTAATCCATTTTATTTCCTTTCAGAATTTTTGAATTTTCATTGATTTAGATTGAAATAATTAAGTTTATTTATTTATTATCTTTGTTTCTTTCGTTCATTTTATTATTATTATTATTATTATTATTTTACGTATTTTAGTAAATATTGTACAATACTCATTTTTTAGCTGTAGTCATTTTATTTTCCTCGTCAGCTCCTGTTTCTTAGTACATAATTGTTTTTCACGAATAAATGAATTAAGTTTTTTTTTTTTTTTTTTTTTTGGGGGGGGGGGGGAATTAGGTAATTAAGGATACTAAAATTAAAAAATAATAATAATAAACTGGTCAAACTTTAATAAATCAGTATTTAAACTTCTCTAAAATTTTTATGGAAATAGGCTCTAAAAGCTGAATTTTTCAAAATCAAACTCTGTTTCACGATGCACATTTATTTTAAGTTATCAGTGATCGCTAGCGTTATATTTTATTATAAAAATCATCGTTTGAGATTATTTTGAAATTATCGTTCGAAATATTTTACTTATGTGATTTCTTTTTAACTAATGTATAGATGAACATTCATTTTATAATTAAAAATGTGACCTTACTGTCTCACCAAGAACTATTTACATTAAGCAAGGAATTATATTTTTCTGCAGCGTAATTCAATATGTAATCATCGAGTTTTGACACAAAGAAAAGGTAAAATGTGTCAAAGTGCTATTTAATGGAACATGTGGATGAAAAGTTTGGAAACTTTACCTTGAAGTATTAAATAGCAATTGAGAACATGAGCCAATCAATCATAATAAAATCAATTGCTTTAGTCTAAAATTTAGGAACACTTTTAAAGTGAATATTATACCTTGAATAATGAGACACGTATTGGACAAAAATACCATAAAACTATATTTTTTTCTTTTATTGAAAATTTTATAAATTGATATTCATTATAAAATTTGAAAGACTAAATAAATTAAGCAATAAAGATAATTAATAAAGATAAGAAATTAATTTAATTGTGAATTCTTTAATTTGATTTCATATGTAATTTTGGAGAAAACTTGATATAGGCATGTTACGTTTTTTTTTATCAATTTTTATTACGCACATGTATTATATGACGTAATTAATCATATCAATGGTCTTTTGTTATAAACGAAATACGTCGTAGTTTAAAATTAAACTTCTTTTTTTTATATGAATGATGTAATTTGTATTATAATTTCATAATATATATATATATATATATATATATATATATATATATATAAATATATATATATAAGCAAAGTAAATTATTACGTAACTAAAAATAAAAGGCAAACGAAAGTAAAAATAGCTTCTTCACTCCCTTCAGGCCATAGAATATAGCCTATTTTCGTCTAAATGTAAGTTTTGAATTTTATATACCTCAATCTTTCTTATTTATTAAATGTTCTCATTAAAATTTTCTTTAATAATAGATAACAATTTTCTATGATTAAATAAATACTTCTTTTTTTATGCTAGAAATTTAAGAAAATTGACAATGTGAAATATTAGAACACCATATGAATTTTGCTAAGTCAGTATCTAAACATCTAAAAATTCTTATTATTATAGGGTTTAGCATTAATTGTCTACTAGCAAACCCTTGCGAAATTTTAGCACGTTATTTTTTTTCTTATTTACCTTTAAAATTTTAAACTCATAAATATTATAACAATCTTCCCACCTAAACGGAAGCCACTTTATTATTAAAAGCAGATTAATATTGTGCAATAGTAAAAGCAAAATCGTTCAAAGAAAAGTTCAACATAAAACATCGACCCAGTTAGTTTTCATACTTCCGATGGCAGTACAGTTTTAGTACCCTCCCCCCCCCCCTCTCCCTTCATGACACCTTTAAAATTTTTGTAGCTTTGTTGGCGATGGATTGGATTTTTATTTATTTGTTTCGGCACAATATATATATATATATATATATATATATATATATATATATATATTAGTATTACAGTTTTGATTATACTTTTTATGATTGCGTTTTATAGTCAATTTATGATTATAATTCATATTTTTAAAGTAATGCACATATATCTTTAAATATTGCTATATTTAAAATGACGCTTGCAAAGATTCTGAAGAAGCAACACTTAAAAATACATTTTTCCATAATAAAAAAATCTCATCAGACGCCGTCACTTTTCTTATTAGATTTTTCAGCGGAGTCCGCGTGCGTAAATATTGTCCATTTAAACATATTATTAATTTTTTATCCTAGCGTATTTTACATCAATATCGCATCTTTTCAATAAAAAATAATGGTAACTGGTTCACGTCAGAGAAATATTATATAGTTTAATAAAATTAAACATATTTTATACGTCTCATTAATATATTAAAACCAATGTAGCATTTAAAATGAGATAATGGATACAAAAAATTTAAAACTTTAAAAATACATTTTAATTAAAAACATTAAAATACACGACAGACGTTTCGGCTAGAACACTAGCCCTCCTAAGTGTCAAGCATACAAGCACAACATTTACAAAAAAAATCACAACACATCACAACAAGATTATATATTCAGGAGGAAGAGCTTTAGCCTCGTTCAAGGCAAAATGTTGCATTTAGTAAAAGAGCCCTCTAGAAAAATACGGTATTAGAGTACACTAGTAGTATACTCTAATACCGTATTTTTTATAGTACCGTTATATATTAGTGTACTAGAATTATATATTAGTATACTAGATATATGAATCCCGTACTTTTCTAGAGGGCACTTTTACTAAAATGCAACATTCTGCCTTGAACTAGGCTAAAGCTATTCCTCCTGAATATATAATCTTGTTATGGTGTGTCATTAATTTTTTTGTAAATGTTGTGCTTGTATGTTTGACACTGAGCAGGGCTAGTGTTCTAGCCGAAATGTCTGTCGTGTATTTTAATGTTTTTAATTAAAATTTATTTTTAAAGTTTTAAAATTTTTGTATTCATTATCTCATTTTAAATGTTATATTGGTTTTAAATATTATATAGATTATTTTATATTAACAAATTTATTATTTCCTTTACAAACTCCAACATTATTAATAAGTGTGTTGTAAATAAGCACTAAAAAAAAGGGGGGGGGGCGAGAAAAAAAAAGGTTTTTTTTTTTTTTTTTTTTTTTTTTTTTGGGGGGGGGGGTGACGGGTTAAATTATTAATTATGTAATTTTATTTATTTATTTTATTTAACTATTATTTAATATTATTATTTCTTAAACCCATAAGACATTCCCCATAAGACATTCCAAACGCCTCCAAGAACGTAAAAAAATTCAAAGATTAATCAATACAATGAATTTAATCATGAAAAACTGAACACACTGAGCGATAATGGATTGTTAAATTGATTCGTTTTAGCTTCAAAATTAATATTAACTTCAACTTCAATGATGAAAAACATGCAATAATTCCTCAAAAGCGATCATTATGCTAATAGAATATAATGAAATCAAAAGCTTTCAGTATAATTACATTTAATAAAAGAAAATTACCATACACTTATAACAACATATTATAAATAGAAAATATCATTAAGAATATTAAAGTTTTCTAATCGTCTTCAATGAATGACTTATTATTAAAATATTTTATTTTAAAAAAGACTATTTTTTTAATGGGAGCCAAAAATTAAATAATTACAATAAAAAGAAAAAATTCTATTACTTTGTACGTTTTGTACATTATAAATTTAGGAATATGTGTATTGAGACATACGGATATAAAAACCAATTTATTTTGAGTCTTTGTGCTGTATTTTAAAAGAATTATATGCTTTTCTTAAAGTTATTATTATTATTATTATTTTTAACTTAAAAAAAGTTAAGTTAATAAAATATTTCATAAACATATTTTATGTAATTTGCATTTTAATGTTAACTTATGTTCAGAATTTCAATTTCAAATTTCATTTTTTTTCTATAATGAAATTTTGTTTGCTATATATGTTTTCCTGATTTCATTGTGATAATTAGAAAGAAAAGAAAAACCTTTCAAGCTAATTTAAAATCTTCTTAACTGAATAGCATTTTACAAATATTTTTACGATTATTCTCTGACATATAGTATATTTTTAATTGAGTTCAAAAATAAAGCTTTGTTCAAGTATGATGATATTTTTTTTTCTCCTTATGTTATTATATGTACTTTTACTTTATGCAAATCATTAATTTTCAACTTTTTCAAGTTTTGTTTGCGAGCATAAATATATATAATGAGTTTATAATGTGTTTAATTTCTTATATATCCATCACCTTCCACCTGTCACTTTTTAAATGTTTATATATGTCTGAATATGTTTGTTTCGTCTTGCGAAAACAAGTACAAGCAAGTGTAACCGGACACTAAATATCGGTGTTATTTATTTATTTATTTTTCAATTAAATAAATAATGAATTATTTAATTTATTCAATATTATATCTTATTTTTGTTATTTTTTAGAACCACAAAGATTGAATGAGAAGAAAGATTTCTTTTTATTTGTAAGTCTAGAAACTTTAACATCTGAGGCTTGTTTCTAATCTAAATGATAATCTCTAAATGCTTGCTAAGCATAAAGTGAGAGTATCCGAACTTAAAAGTAACTCTTTATGCCGCAAAGCAATATTTTTCGCAATACTATAAGATGAATATGATTCCCGGACACTAAATGTAATCTACTCTGCTCAAAATGAATGTGATAATTGTAAACTAACATGTTTCCTATGTCATATAATTAGTGTTTATAATCGAAATTTTAGAAATCAAATCTATAGTAAATAATGGTATCAATTAAATTACTTTCTATGAATTTTAGGTATAAGAAAAAACATCAAAGTATAACCTAGAGACATCGCACGAACACTTCAATTAATCAATTATTGTTGCCAACAAGAACTTTTAAAAATTGTTATCAAAATTAGGTTTTATTTCAAAAATAAATTCAGTATTAATATTAATTTAATATTAAATTTAATGTAAATAATATTTTTAGCGATATAACTTATAATTTTATTTCT
The DNA here is from genome assembly GCA_963930645.1 of Salticus scenicus. Classification (NCBI taxonomy): domain Eukaryota; kingdom Metazoa; phylum Arthropoda; class Arachnida; order Araneae; family Salticidae; genus Salticus; species Salticus scenicus. Next base: position 123,511,002 of record OZ005656.1, read on the forward strand.
TTGGATGTATCCTTAATCTTCAATTATCACTACGCAACATTTGTAACCATTTTCATTTTTGCTTTCCCATTATACATGGGAATACATACATATACATATACATTATCTTACTTAGCAGGAATAAATTGCATAAAATTCTTTTAAACTTATCATTATTCAACGTCTATTTATAAAAGTAGGATCTAAATATGATTATTTTTCCCATTTATAAATTAAACCCACGTATTAATCTTGTATAATCGAATGTTTTTTCCGTTTCTTCGAAAGAGGAAATGATTAAAATAATCGTTTGAAGCGTCTCGTTCTCAGTAAAATTATTCCTCTAAATCATTATAATGATATTCTTTACATATTTACATTCTTCAATTTTCATTTCTGTTATTTCAAATTATTCAGTCAGAAAATCTTTCGATTCCTTTTTTCCTTTTTTTTTTTTTTTTTTTTCCCTTCCCCTTCTTCTTCTTCTTCTTCTTCTTTTCTATTTTCCTTCCTTTATTTTTTCTTTTTTTAATGATAATAATTTTTAACTAGAACTGAGTAAGAATGATAAAGGAACTCCAAAAGTAATAAATCTTCTGAAAACTAATGACAATTTTTTAAGGATTTTAATTATGTATATTACTTCTTTTTTCTAAATACAACGTATTAAAAAAAAAAAAAATCGTAAATATTTTTAATGTTTACGAAAGAATCATTAAATATTTTCATGTGTTAGACATTGTGCTTTTATGTGCCAGATTTTCTTTTATACATTCTCTTACCCACATATCTTGTCACAAAATTGTAAATAATTGTGTTTATTTTTGTATAAATTCTTTCAAAGAGGCTTAGTAAGTTGATAAAGTGCTAAATTTGTGCATTTCTAGTCGTTTTAGCTTTAAAATAGCATTATCTTACCTTAAAAACGCATTAAAAAGCTCCAATAAGGCAGGTAATGGATTTGGCGCCAAATTTGGCGACTTTTCCCCATCTTGGAGATTTTTTTGGCGACCTTGGCGAGAAAATCCTTATTAGGGATATACCAAATATGGAAGCTCTAATCAATCTGGCTGATGAGATACGTAAATTTCTGGAACTTTCCACACTTTTCTACAGGGGCATATAAGGGCTGTTTTTTTCACCAAGGCAGTCAGTTCAGTTCAGTCTGAGATCAGAGTCGATTAGCCTGCATTGCTTTGAGCCTCTCTGAAAGAGACTTGCTTTATGTGTTATTGCTGTACAGTTTGTACTGTAGATTTGCTATTGACAGCTGTTGTTTAAGCTGTGTTTACTGGTTGAATTGAAGCTGATACTTGGTTTATAGACCTGTATTTTTCTGGAACTTTCTGAGAATAAATTATTGAATTTTGTAAAATTCGCCTTTCATTCTCGGCTAACTCACGAACCCCTAAGTACGCAACATTTCTGGTGTCAGAAGTGGGATTGTCTGTGAATGGTGATAACAAGAGCTATGGAGTAAGAAATGAAGAAACTTCTAGAAGGTCTCACTGCTCAGATGAATGAGTTAAGATCTGGATTGATAGAGAAAAGGGAAACGGGACAGGAAAAGATGGAAACCGAACAAAAAGAGATGAGAGATAGATTAACTGAAGAAATGAAGTCAGTACGGGAGAAAATGGAAACATCGCAAAAAAGACTGTTTGACTGAAGAAATGAAGGAAATGAAAGGCAGTTTGGGTGAAGTTCAGGGAGAAATTAAGTCAATCCAAGAAAAAGTTGAATGCAATCAAGAGGAGATGAAGACAGAACTTTCGGCAGTAAAGGAAGTGATTGAAAGTAAATTATCGGATATGGAAAGCAGAGTAGATGGCATAGAAGAGAAAGTTTTGAAAATAGAAGAGAGTTTTGAAGAGAAAGCTATAAAGATAGAAGAAAATGTTATGAAAGTAGAAAGAAATTTTGAAGAGAGATTTATGAAGATAGAAGAGAATTTTGAGGAGAAAGTTAAAGAAAATCTTGATCAGGAACTGAAAGGAAGGTTTTCAGAGATAGACGGTAAATTGAAGAGAATAGAAGAAGATCTCAAGAGAAAAGTGGAAGAAAAGTTGGAATCTATGCCCCAGGAAACTGAAAAGAAAGAGAGAAGAATCCAAAATCAGGGATTTATTAAGCTATCCACCTACGACGGCAGTTCCTCCTGGCATGTATATAAGACGCAGTTTTCCATCGTAGCTGAAGCTAACGGCTGGGACTCTACCGCCAAGTCAGTCCACTTAGCAGCAGCATTACGGGGAGATGCAGCCGAGATACTGAGAAATGTTTGTAAAGAAGAAAGGAACGACTTCGAGGCCCTGACTAGAGCACTGGAGCTACGGTTCGGAGAGAATTGTTCTAAGGACTATAGTCGCCTCCAGCTAAAATCCCGTTACCAGAAAACGAGTGAAATTTTGCAAGAGCTGGCAGCGGACATTCAAAGACTGTCACACCTAGCATTCTCAGACTGTCAGGTTGACACTCGAAACGATTTAGCTCTTCAGTACTTTATTGATGTTGTTCGGGATCCAGAAATTCAAAAAGCTCTGAAACTCTCCAACATCAGAGACGTAGAATCAGTTTTAGGCTATGCACTTAGGATAGAGGCAGCCCAAAAAGCCTCCCGTAAAGACCGCCATACCATAAGGGTAGTCTCATTAAATGATACGCCTGCTGAAGAAAATGAAATGAAGAGAAGTTTCGCAGCGATCTTAAAGAGATTGCGCAGCCTGGAAAATAATAAGGAAATAAAGGATCGGAAGATAAAGTGCTGGGGCTGTGGAGGGGATGGTCATGTGAAGAGGAACTGCCCTGTACGACCAACTAAAGGAAATCACCCGGCTTTACCATCACTGCAGAGAAACTAGGAGAACGCCATCTCGCAGGGCGGAGGTTGCCTGAAATTAAAGAGCTCCAATTCACAGTATTTCATGTTTCATCGATGAGTGGCGGTGATAATGGACTTTACGTTACAATTTAACGACACTTCCAGCCGGATGATTCTGGACACGGGGGCTAACGTTACCATCATTAGAACGGATTTGGCTCAAGAACTAAAAGAGAAGATCATTTGGACTCCGCCCTGCGTTAAACTCCAGACTGTGACCGGAGACGAAATCAAAATACATGTGAAAATGAACTTGACAATCACTTTTGGAAATGCCAGTTACCATCATATGGCATATGTGGCTGATATAAGAGATCATCTAATCATTGGAATTGATTTCCTGAGAAAATTTAACTTTAAATTGGACTTCAAGAATAATGAACTGTATTCGAGTTCGGAAGACATAGCTGTGTTCAACACTGAAAATCAAGACATTCAGCCAATTTGCCAGATAACAGCCAAGTATTTAATTATTAGTGTAAAATGAATAAATAATAAAAAAAGTACAATTTACAGAATCGCTTGGTCACTTTTGTTGAAGGAATTTCCGATTTTCTTAAAATAAATTTAAAGGAGGAATATTCTTCATATTTTAGTTCTGATTTATTTGGTAATAATTTAATGAATGCTCATTTATTTTTATTTTTCGTTTAAAATACCATAGATTAAGATAGTTAAACATTTTGAGTTATAAAGCTTTTTCTATTAAAATATTTCTCCAAAGAACATTTTTGAAATAATGTTTTAGGATCTTCTTCTAAACGGAGAAGATTTTCTTCATTCCAAAGATAAGGGCTACGCTTTTTTACTCATTTTCATTTCCGCTTAGCTTTCACTTAGATTGTCTCCGGAAATTTCACGAAGTACTTCCCGGAAATGCAATTTCAATCCTAACTAACGTAACTCAGTTTTAAAACAACAAAATAAATATTACGACAGTAGATGATTTAAAATGAGCCTTACCTTTATAAAATGAGTAATTTTAAACATTTTAACTATAAGTATTCATATTTTAATTGACAGACGTATTTGCATGCATTTATCGTAATGTGAATCAAATTAAATTCTGCTTAAAGAGAAAATACAAATACAAATATTAAGCGAAATAAATTTTTAAACAAAATGAAGTTTTATATTTAAAAATATTAGAGAAAAGCACTTTAAAACATAATTAAAAATTGAGAGCTGTCTTTTTTTGATAAATGATCTTTTTTGATTAACATTATTGTGTTGTTGGGATGTTAGTACTGTTTCTTTAATCATATTTCACTAAATTTGCATGGGTTTAGATTTTTAACTTCGTTTACGTTTTACATTTTAATATTTAATATATATATATATATTAATATATATATATATAATATTTAATATACACACTTTCTCATATTTATAAGGACACATTTTATGTTTTAAAATGGCTGATGTAAAAATAATTGTGAACAAGATTATACTAACTGCACTTATTATATCTAGTATTCTAAAAACCAAAACTGCTATAATTTTTTAATATGAAACAAAATTAATAAAAAATAATGCAAAATATTTTTTTCTCCACGTTTTTAGATATTCATAATTATAGGGACAATCAAGATTTTTTTCGTTTATTTAACTTACTAGCGGATAAATTGCAGTTGACATGCGAATTTGTTAACTACTGGGCTAGATTAATTCAAATATAAGCCTTTAATTTTTCTTGGACGGACATTACTGATAATTCCTCGAAAAAAAGAACGTTCATGTGGTGAAGTGTGATGAATGTGTTTTTTAAGTGGAAGGATAATTTTTTTCTGCCGAATGTCTAATGAAATTCGAAGAGAGAAAATTGCTGAAGGAAATGTGATCAAACTTTGAACTGCTGGTTCGATAGGAGAGAGATCTGATGCAAAATGAGAGTTGTTTTACAGAGATCGAAGACTCATAATACCTCTTACCGTTCTACTCATAATGACTGATGCTGAATTTGTTCGTAATTTTTAACGAAAGGTTGGGGTCTACATTTATGCATGTTTAAAATAATTAATAATATGTTAAAAGGAATAAAAACCTGTAATAATCAATAAGCATTTAATGGGGGAAAGAACGTCTGTGTTAAATCTGAATAAAGACAATATTAAATGGTAAAATGTTGCATTTTCGGATGATAAACATTTTATTCTTGATAAACCAAATGGTTTTAATAGTTACTGGCACGCTCTGAAGATAGCGAATGACATGGCAGATCTTTTAAAGGCAGATATGAATCGGGCATTTTAAAGGTGGATCTATGGTGCTCTGGTGAGCTGCTTCTGCTGAAGGCAGAATGAATTTAGTAATTTTTTCTATTATTATGAACATCAAGAGAATATCCGGAAATTTTAAACGTGGAATTCTCAGATTTTTGTTAGATTTTTGGGGGTAATAATATTTTTTTTCAACGAGACTTACATTTTTGCTCTACTTCTAGAGCATTAGGAAATACTTTGAAGAAAGAAACTTCTGTATTATTGCCTTTCCCGTGGCCTAAAACTTGCAAAAAACCTTAACATAACATATTAAAAAGTGCATGCAAGTGGAAAGCAGTTTTAAATAGTTTAAATGTATTCAGAATATCATCTATAATGTATGAAATGGTATTGAAACTGAAATATTAATATATATATATATATATATATATATATATATATATATATATATATATATATATATATATATGTATATATATATCAGAGAGAATGTCTGACTGTTTCACCCTAAAAAGAGACCCCATAAAATACCAATTTAAAGAATAACTGAAAAACTAGTTGGCATAGGTGGACTCTGCTCAGTTCCCAATCATATTTATGTTCTCATAAATTTTTAGTGCGAGACATATTATAATCATGTTAAAAGAAATGAATTTGACCAAAGCTTGATACAGTGACAGAATGAAATCTACGCTTAATAGGCTATCCACCGTTCACTTCGATATATTTATCTTATTCTAATCTATTTATTTTATCAATGTCGATTCCGTTGTTTAGTTTTCATGCTACTATTTCCAATGCAATAATCCTCAAAGTTCATATTTATATGAAAAATTTACAATTTCGCTATGTTGATAAAATCGTAAATTTACGAAAATTTCCTATTAGAATATTTGTATACAATCATGTTCAAACAAATAACATAAATGTAATTTTGAAGGTGTCTAATGCATTTATGATCCTGAAAATGGAAGTTTATGCTCACTTTTGCCTTATTCTGACATTTTAAATAAATCGTAAATTCCAAATAACTTACGAAATTTTTTTAAATTGGAAAAATCATAGTCTATGATATTCATGCCAGTATCCTAAATAATATTTCGAAAGTGGTTTGACATCTTTACGATGAAAATATCCCTCAAGATTGACGTTTATGTGAAATTTTGCTCTATTCGGCCATGTTAAGAAATTCGTAAATTTCCAGTAACTTACGAAATTTTTATATTGGAAAATTCATAATTAATATTCATTCCAGTGTCCTAAATAACATTTCAAAAGTAGTCTGACATCTTTACGATGGAAATATCTCTAAAAATTGACGTTTATGTGAAATGTTGCCATATACTGCCATGTTAAGAAATTCGTAAATTTCCAATAACTTGCGAAATTTTAAAAGTAGCATATTTATAGTTACCGGTGTTCATTCCTGCATCAAAACTGATATCTTAAAACTGGTCTGACATTTTTTACAGTAAAACGTTTCCATTTAATGCACGTTTAAGTGAATTTTTGTCCTATTCTCCCATGTTAAGAAAATCGTAAATTTCTCATAACTTACGAAGTTTTTTAATTCGAATGTTGCAAATGAATAGGGTTCTTGCCAGTGTCGAAAGTAATATTTTAAAACTAATCTGAGCTCTCTCGACAATTTGTTCGTGAGATATCGTGTACACAGACTAACAAACTAACGGACTAACGGACTAACACACTAACACACTAACAGACTAACCCACTAACAGACACCCTACAGACATACAACATACAAATTTTGTCATTTTCGGATTCCTCACACCTGAAAACGTTTAAAAAAGTAAAAAAAACGAGGTCGAAAATTTTCATGATTACCTAAGTTCCCCATAACTATAGTATGATGGGGAACTAAAAAAATACATTCGAGCTGTCCTTATAATTGTGAACACGTGAAAATTCATCTTTTTGACTGTGTTTAAAGTTTTTTTAAGATAGCAAAACGATAAAACTTTTAAAATGTAGTCTATTAATGAAACTCAAATTAATAAAAAATATATTTGTTTAAATAATGGTGTTCAGTGTTTAGTTAATACAGAAAAACTGGTATCCTTATAATTATGAGAACCAGTGTATATGTATTATCTTTCTTCATAATAGAAATTAAATATTAAAGGGTAAATTTGTGTAAAATGCGGCGTTGTACAAGATGGCGTAGCGATCTTGTACATTGCCGCATTTTTCACAAATGCTTATAAATGTTTTATTACTAAAATTATAAATGTTTCTATTACTATTAATACCATATATATTTTTTAATACTAAAACTTTTCAGAATCAGTTATATTTCTTTCCCAGGGTAATCTTCCAGACAATTTTTCTTTAAAAAATTTATATGATATATATATATATATATATATATATATATATATTGGTCATGCTTTAGTTTTTATTCATTTTGGATTACATTTATGACTGTTTATATCATTTTTACTTCGCTTAGAACGTCTGAGCTAAAGTTAGTTAAAAGTTTTGAGCAATAATGCTTTTTCCATTAAAATATTTCGCCAGAAGTAAACTATAAAAAATTATATCAAGAACTTCTACGAAACAGAATAAATTTTCTTAATTCTAAAGATAAGGATTACACATTTTTACTCATTTTCATTTCCGCCTAATTTCATTTAGGTTGTTTCTGGAAATTTCGCACTGTACTTTTTCATAAAAGTATTTTCGATCTTACATATTCAACGAAGTGTTAAAATAGAATGAAGATTATAGCATAAGCACTGGTTAATATTGCGGCGTCATTGAGATAGAAATTTTTAAAACTAGTGAATCTGCGGATCAAGAGCCTCAAACTTTTATTTGCATCACTAATTATTCATTAGATCATTTTTATCTATTTCATATTATATAAAATAATTTTATTTATGCCAGGTTATATAAAGTACTTAATATGTTATTGACACGTTTCTGAGGGTGATGCCGCCCCCTCAACACCCCAATATACCTCTCTGTCTACACACACACACACAGATATATATATATTCTTGTATTAATTTCTTTTAACTCATAGATATTTGCACGAAATTCAATGAAAAATGGATGTATGATATATCGAAATTACTTGGCGTAATCCTGTAAATTAATTATCAGTTATATGCCCACAATTTTCCACAGAAAAGCATTCTTTTATGCATTCTAATAACATATCATTATATTTAATGAATTATAACCTTGTTAAAATACAATTTTACAAAATATCGTCTATAGACTATCATGGTACGAAATTGTTTTGTGTGTCGCGGTAAACAAACCACAGTTATTATATATATATCAATCAAAAGAATATATCTAATTCATCTCATTAATATTTCAACCTAATTTGATATCATTTGTATGATTACAGAATGTCACCGGAATTATTTTGTGTGGTCCTTTAAATATGTACATTTAGTCTATCATACCTTTTTTCGAGAGAAAATATGCTTTTAGAATTTTTAAAATGTTAGTTAATTCCTTTATGTTGAATGCAGCATAAACGTATTAAAATATGCTTAAATAAAAAATTATCTATAAGCTCTAATGTAACGAAATTATTTTGTGTGTCTCTATAAACGAATCATAAACATTGTATACACCAATAAAAACTATTCAACTTATTATGTGTCTTTTCAAGATTAACTGTTCGAAATTTGACATAAATTGAATGATTACGTGGCATTCTCTGAACACTTTTGTAAGATCCTGTACATTAATTACGAAGGTTAAGCAAATATATTTTCTACAGGAAACATTAATTTAAGCATCTCAATAATTTACGCTAATTTCGTTTTGTTGAATGGAAACTAGCGATGTTAAAATACGTTTAAACAAAATTCGCCCAATAGGCTGTAATGATATGAAAACTCTGGCGCGTCCTTGCGCCCTAAACCATAAGCAACATAAACACGAAAAATTATGCAGTTATTTTTGTATAACGCCTGAAGATATGTACCAATATGTACTAATGTGCAAGTCAATTGGAGGATTTTTGCGGCCGCTATTCAGTATAGCTTTCCAATGGCCGTAATAAGAAGATGAACTTTAGTGCTTCCCTGTACACGAATACACACCCAAAACTATACAGCTGATTCCGTGTGGTTCGTGAACATGTGTACCATGTTGCAAGTCAGTAGGGTGATTTTTACAGCCGCTCACGCAAGACGGAAATAAAAAATGCCTTTTCGGCAAGCTTAAAGGCAAAGGTAGATTCCTTTATTTTGTATGGAATTACAATTTCAACTTGCAATTATAGCATTAACATTAACATTAGTTAACATTGGACAATTTGGGCACCATTAAATTTCATGGTTAATTGTTACGAATTTAGTAAATTGTATGATTTGGCGAGATTTTGGCGACAAAATTTGCGACATAGCAATGAAATTTGTGATTTGGCGTCAAAATTTGATAGCTGACGATGAAATTTTTGACTTGGCGACGAAATTCGTTTATTCACGACATTTTTGACGAGCTTGGCGATGGAGAATTGCAGCTTTGGCGTCATTATATTTTCTTCTCACGCGAAAACCTCATATCTCTTCACAGGCCAGCATCTTGTTTCCAACAATATAAAAAATCAAAGAAAGCTGTAACGTATTATTCTCAATTTCAATCGTAAATTTTAAATTCTTCTTAAGCCGGCGTTCTAAACTATTCACCACAAACTATATTTTTATTAAGACTGACGTATTATTTTAATTTTATAATTTTAAATGATTAATTAAAGCAGTTACCATGCTTTTCATTTTTTCAGTGGTCCATTTTATTATCGTTTGCACGTGACGTAAGCATCAGATTATAAATTTAAGGAATTAAAGCTATCCGCGATTGTAATGAAATGCTCGCCCTCTGGTGGGCTAAGGTGAAATTACAATTAACATGCATAGCTTTCGAATTCCTCTAGACGCCATTGCTTGCTGATATTTAGTTTCACATATATTTAGTGAATAAAAATGAATAATTCCGGTAAAAAAGATAACACTTACTGTTGTGTACCACAGTGTAACTCCAAAAGAAAAAAAAAAAAAAAAAAAAAAAAAAAAAAAATCCAGAATTAAGCTTCCATTTATTTCCAAATGACAAATTTAAAATTTCAGTTGCTTCGGCTAATGGAAGTAAAGAATTAATCAGATGATTTGAAACTAATATTTGTCCAGCTTCAGTTAGAAATCTACTTCCGATCAAACGTTGAATAAACTGAAATATTTTTTTCCAAAAGCAAACAAATTTCCATGATTTAATGGCTGAGAAATTATAGAACGAATATTAAGTAGTGATACAAATAGAACAGAAATTAATACACGTGACCATTATATTTACTAACAACAAAGCTGAAAAAGCGCCATCTATCGCTCATTACAAACGCGGATAGAAAAAGTCGGCTTCATCACGAAAAATCACTTTTTAACTTGTAACTTTTAAGCAATTGAAGCTATCGAAAAAGTTTAAATACAAAAATTGTTCGTTAGGCTAAGGCGGTAATTCGCCTGATTTGCATTTTTTTCTTATTTTCAGTATTTAAGAAATCCCGGCAAGCTTAAAGGCAAAGGTACATATGCATTAACACATACTTAGTCAATGGCTTTGTTCCCACACATTGCATTCTTTACGTCGCTATTCTGTTTTTAAGAAATTTAATTATCAACTACTACTATTCATTCTACTTAAAATTTTAGGCTAGGTTTATTGGTCAGTAAATGATTCAGTTTTTTAAAATCCAAATTCATGATCATTCAACAAATAGAAGCCATAAAGATATACAATTTGGTGACAAAACTTGCGATTTAGCAATGAAATTTGTAATTTGGCGGCAAAATTTGATAGTTGACGACGAAATTCGTTATTTGATGACAAAATTTGGCGAGCGTGGTGATGAAAAATGGCAGCTTTGACGTCATTATATTTTCTTCCCACCCAAAAACCTCATATCTCTTCACAGAACAATGTCTTGTTTCCACAATATAAAAAATCAAAGGAAGACTGTAACGTATTACTCTCAATTTCAATCGTAAATTTTAAATTCTTGCGTAAATCGGCGCTCTAAACTATTCACTACAAGCGACATTTTTACCAAGACTAACGTATTATTTTAATTTTATATTTTTAAATGATTAATTAAAGCTGTTACCATGGTTTTTATATTTTCAGTGATCTTTTTTATTATCGTTTGCACGTGACGTAAGCATCAGATTATAAATTTAAGCAATTAAAGCTATCCGCGTTTGCAATGATCGATAGATGGCGCTTTCTCAACTGCAGTTGTTAGTAAATATTGCCACGTGTAATAATTGCCACGTGTATTTATTATTATGTTTTCTTGTTGTTCTATCATTGTTTCAGCGTGAAAGCTATCAGTGGTAGGATAATTTCACCTTAGCCCACCAGAGGGCGAGCATTTCATTACAATCGCGGATAGAAAAAGTCGGTTTCATCACGAAAAATCACTTTTTAACTTGTAACTTTTAAGTAATTGAAGCTATCGAAAAAGTTTAAATACAAAAGTTGTTCTTTAGGGTAAGGCGGTAAATTGCCTGATTTGAAGTATTTTCCTATTTTCAATATTAGAGAAATTATGAGCAAATGAAAATTTCCAACCCCCACCATTTCCACCCCCTTTGAGCTGGATGCCCCATCTACGAACTCGACCGAGATTTTTACTGTCCTGACAACATATCCCATGTTGGTTAAATTTAAATAAAAATTACTCCAGTTATCGTGTTCACAACTTAACATGGTAAAAAGCGTTAAACATATATATATATATATATATATATATATATAAACTTTTGAACGGAGGGTGGTTTTGGGTTCTAGGGGTCATGATCGGTGAAGATATGAAGAAATTTTCCAGAAGTCGTGTCATGAGAACCATTGCAATAGGTAGATATCCTATAAGGAATCTACCTAAAACAGACACACTGTAAAAAATGCTGCAGTGAAATTACGGGCAAAGCCCGGCAGCAGAGATTCCAGACAAAGCCCGTAAAGAAACATTTTGACGATGAATGATGTATCGCCAGTAATTTTACGTTGTGATGAAACATATAACCAACTTGTAAACAAAGTAGTTTTGCCCGTAAAATTAAAAGGGAGCTCGGTATATTAAAATAGTAGCACTGCCCGTAAAATTAGAAGGCATCTCGGTATGTTAAAATAGTAGTGTTACCCGTAAAATTAAAATAGAACCTTGTGTGTTAAAATAGTATTGCCCATAAAATTAGAAGGCTGTTCAGTATGTAAAAAAAAAAGTACTAATGCTCGTCAAACTAAGAGAATTTTGTATCTTTTACGGCAGCACTAAACTATGTTTGATATAAAAGCTTATTATTTATTAAGGGAACTATATTACGTCTGTTTATTCAATGAAATAGGTAACAATTCTTATGGTTTTTATATATTTTTACAGCTATGAAATATTTAAATTACGTTTTCTCAGATTTCGTTTCCACACAAATTTATGATTTTCAAAATGCTAAAACGGCTTCATATATTTAAGAAGAGACTTAATTCTTTTAACGTTCAACAGGACGTACTTAAAATAGTTAAGAATGGGTTTTGAAATTTATTGATTAGTCTTCGTGATAAAAAATAGAAAGTGAATGTCTATGTAAAAATTTCAGGGAAAAAAAAAAAAAAAATTGTTATATTTTAATTTTTAATATTTTTTATTTTAAAGATATTCCAAAACCCATCCTTAATTCTTTTAAATAGGTTCTATTAAATATATTTTTTTCGATATCTATTTTTATACCTATTTTTTTATATTTTTTTTTTTTTTTTTTTTTTTGTATCTATAGAAAGTTTAGCATTTGAAGATCATGAATTCATGAAAAAAAAAAAAAAAAAAAAAATGCAAACTGAGAAAACGCAATTTAAATATCTCGAATCTTGGGGTGGGGTGGGGGGGGGAGGAAGCATAAAAAACAATAAGAACTTTTGCCTGAATATATATTTCATTGAACAAGCCTAATGTAGTTCCATTTATAAATATTAAATGGAAATATAAGATTTTATATGACACCTACAGCAGTACTGCTGTAAACAGTACCACGTCTCCTTAAAAAAAAAAAAGGATTACGTAGAAAAAAATATACAATTCTCTGTTTTACAAGTATATGATTATATGCAAAATTTTCTATCCCCCCCCCCCCACCCTGCAAAAAAAAAAAAAAAAAAAAAAAAAAAAAAAAAAAAAAAAATGTATTTGTATGAATATTACAGATAGATTTCCAATAGAGGTCAATATTATTAAAACCTCTTATCAGCTTTCCGATTTTCTTTACTATAATGGTAAACCTGAACGTAAATGCTTTTGTATTTTCAAACTATGTCTATACTATTCAAAAAATGAATATTTTTAACTGTTAATCTGCATACTCTTCTTAAAACCTGTCTCTTATAGTCTCATCATTACAAAATATTTCCAAAATGTACATCTTTATTTGAATTGTTAAAATCTTTTACTCTCAGATCGTTAACTTCGGTAATTTTAATACATCAAATACAAAATTAAGTGTATGTTTTAGAAATATTAAAAAAAAAAAAAAAAAAAAAAACACCCTTTAAGATGTCACAGAAAATATAGTTATCAATATACATACATTGAGGAGATAGTTTTTGAGATTGCGATAGCATTCCACAATAGGGTGGAACGAAAATGGCCTTTTAAATTTTTTTTTAGATATCAGTTTGGTAATAGTGGGGAAAAGTTGCCTTTTAGGCTCAAAAGGAAGTAAAAAAAAATTGGATGCGATACTATAATATCTTGAGGTGCCGCAAATAGCTTAAAGTTTGTAAAAACATTGAAAAAATTGAAAAATAAAAAATAATCCTTTAAATTTTTTTTTTTAGATTTTATTTTGGAAATACTGGGGAAAAGTTGCCATTTAGGTTAAAAAAGAATTTTTAAAAATTTGGTTGCAATATTACAACGTCTTGAGATGCCGCAAAGAGCTTAAATTTTGTATAAAAATTGAAAAATTATAAACTTTGATAAATTATTTTTTATGAATTTCTCCTACATATAATGTTACAAAAAATCGTTTCAAATACATGTATAATATAAACATTAGAATTGGGAAAAAATATTATTTACAAAATATAATAAAAATAAAAAAAATATTTTGTAATGTTAAATTTTGTAAATTTCTTACTTCTGTATTATTAAAAATTGCAAATGTTACAGCTGCAAAATGTTTGTTTCTACTTCATTTACAAATTAAACTGTTTTTTCGTATTAAATTTTGGCATTTTCTCACGTGAGTCAATTTTTGCTCTTATGTATCCTTCTCTTGCGATTGAACTACAGACATTTTGAGCCGATTCGGTCACCAGTTTCACAGCTCTTTCCACTGCTTGCGTGTGGCAAGGAAGCCGGGGAAAGTCGATAACCGGGTCCACTTTACTATTTGGTTCAGCTTCAAATGTCTTCCGTATAAAGTCATTCAGAGTGTCACTTGAAACATGTTTTAATAAGGGAGGTTCAGTTACGTCATTTACAGGCCATAAGATCATGTCGATGTAATCCTTTGCATCGAAGTTTATCTTTGGAACTTTAAACTTCCTGACTCCCCCTCTACTTTCTGTTCTTGCTTTTAAAGCACGTCGTAAACCAAGTTCTCTATGAATTTTGCGTTCATCACATAGCATGGACAAAAGGAGATTTTCCGGGGCAGCAAAATACCCACTTCTTTGAATAACCGGATCTATAACGTTCTCGAGGTCGTCTGAGAGATAGCGTGAATATGAGATAAGTTTAAACAGATGTTTGGAACCATAAGTACATGAAGGTTTTAATTTAATATTAAACCACACAGGTGCATACACTTTCACAATGTACATTTTCCGTTGGATTTTCAGTTGCCACATACAATCTAAGCACGCGGTTGGCTAATGTCAGCCATCTAGAGTGAGAAAGTTTTCCAGGGTTTCTTAAAGATAAATCTAGTGGGCAATACTCATATCCAATAAATACTTCTGATCTGTACTTAAATCATTTCTGTTATCCAAAAGAGGAAGGTTATTTTCAATTGGCATGAAAGTAACAGCAGGAAGATTAGCACAGTTTTCAAGCTGCTGACCTATTTCGCCTTTAAACTCATTGAGTCCCTTCGTTTTACCATCTAAATGACAAAAAAGGTGTCGCAATGGTAGCTCATTAGCATGGAACATACAAATTAACCATTGTAAAGGTCTTCCTATTTCCTTTTCAATCAAAGAAATCACACCATTATTATGTCCCGTGTTTACAACGGTTCCATCACAGCCAATAGCAGTAAAGTTCAAAAGTTGTTTGTTGTGTTCTCTATCTTCAAGAAACTGCAGTATACTGTCTGCTATGTCTTTTCCGGTGCCAGATTTAGGTGTTACGTGGCCTAAAAACCTTGAGTTTGGTTCCTCTATTAGTGAAACGTGCTCTTCTGAAACAACTTTTGTGTACAACTTAGTTCCTTTCTTTTCTCGAACAATTTTTTTTTATGTTTTCTTCCATCAAAAAACAATCCTGTATTTTCGGTTATCGGACGATAATGACTGTCATTAATGAGATCTTTTTGATTTGTTGATCTTGCACGTCTAATTTTCATCCTGTCTATTACATTGGTTTTTGTCTTCTTCTGTGATTACACCCAAGTCCTGTAAAGCGGCACTAGCTATTGCTGCAGCAGCTCTATCTGATATACCGATACGGTCAGCAATGGAAGCTACAGATGACAATTTAATACGCATTTGAGTGTTTTTCACTTCTTTCAGTTTTGAAGGCCCTGGTAGATGTGTGACTTCTTGTATATTTGATGGACCTGGTTGGTTTGCCTCTTCTGGTAAAGAACAATGCTACCTTTCATCTCTGTCATTGTTGCCAGTAACGGTTTCTAATGCACTGGTGTTTTTTGTCTGTTCTTGATTAAACTTAACTATTCTCTGTAGTTCTTTACTTTTTCTGACTTCTTTCTTCCTCAAAGCGCTTGTGGTAGCTTTATCAATATTACCTATAACCATTGCCCTGTTAGAACGTTGATCTTTCAGAAACTCTTGTTCCATAACTGTTACTTTTTTATCTTTTATACAAGTACAAGTATTAAAGTTTGCACACTTACAGGCAGCAATATCAAATAAACGTTTCGCTTCTTCTCTAAATTTTGCAAGGTTGCAGTCAAACTTATCTGACCCTTTTCTGCTTTTAGACCTTAATAAATTCCTATATTTACAATGATAAGCTTTTATCATTTGTAAAATTCTTTTGCTAGAAACAACAGGAATAGAAGCTCTTGACCATATTTGTTCTATTTTGGTAACTAAAATGTCACATATTTCACTTACAGTAGGATCCTTCTCTGAAGCAGTTTTGAGGTTATGTCTAATATAATAGTAACACTTCATAATGTATTCGTAAGTAGGCAGTTCAACTTCACACAAATCACCAAATTTCCCAAAAATGGGACATTCCGACATTTGTCTTGTCTTCACTATTTTAGACTGAGCCATTTTTATTCTCAAAAATAAAGTATTATGCAAACTAAAACTAACAAAATATACCTTAAACGGTGCGGAGACGTCCACTCAACTGAACTTCGCAAAGCCTGACACCTGCTCTGAGCTTGTCAGGTGTCACGTGTCAGTACACGCAGACAAATCTCCGCCTCCTTCCACCCCCTTCTCCCTCACAATATCTGCTCCGGCTATGACTCATGCTTCCTGATGCCAATGCAATAGTAAAACTGTTTCTATTCATAATAAAACGTCTATTTGAAATATTTTGTTTTATAATCGAGACCCGCAAAAAAACCCTTTAAAATATAGCAAAGATTTCAATTTTATGAAACTTTAATGTCCTTGCGGCACCTCAAGACGTACTCCAATCGTTTTCATATTTTTAATTTATCCTATCTACACCAAAAGGCAACTTTTCAGCGCTATTCCAAATTAAAAATCAGAAGTTGGTTTTTTCGTTCCACCCTATTCCACAACCATAGGATTAGAATTTATGAAAGAAATCATAGAGCTAACTGATAAGGGGGGACCTAAGTGGCTATGCTCATATCATAAAAGAAACTCACAAGCTGTTAATCCCACGAGTTCGTATACTTGATAAATTATTTGATTGCACTGTTTTAAAATTTTGGTTGCAGTTTTTTTGTTCTGGGGTAAAAAAAAAAAACTGCACATGAAATTGAAAAAAATATGCAATTAAAAAATGTTCCAAGAACCTGCTGCCATGGATTAACATTAGCTTGTCTCTTCATGAACGTAGCCTCTCAAATGTAACAATATTAGTAATCACCAATAATATGATCACTAATAAAAATTTTTAGAGAACTGATATTTAGAAATATATTTTTCTGGCATTTTTAAACTTTCATTTACCACTAAAATTTAACAGAAATTTCTCAATTATTAAATAAGTCAAAATTTTAGTGGCAAGAAAGAACTACATAAAAGGTGGCAATTATGTGGCAGCTATAGTTCATAACATTTGTATTCAGAACCTAGAATTACGTTTAGATGTATTACATTTTTTCATCAAATTAAGACTGAATTTCATCACGAAAATAAAACTTGTTTATGCTTAATATAGCAATGATAAAAAGAAAAAAAAATATTCATATTTCAAATGTATAAAACATTTGTTTAGTAGTTTGTAGCCTACAAAGATAGTTACCAATTTCTAGAGTTAACATGAGATACTACTGTATTCAAGATATCTTTTCTAACTTTTACTATAGTACTTTATAAAGTTATTCTTTTATATGTGCAACTTTTTTTACTTCAAAGAGAATTTATATCAAATAATACAGAAAAATCATAAATGAAGTTTTGAAATTTCTTATTTGTTAAAGAATATGTAATATTTTTACTTTCAAAATTTTGTTTGACTGAATCTTGAATTAGGATTTATAAAAAAGCTTGCGAAATCTGGAAATTTAGATATGAAATCAATGCCATTATATTATTTAAGTATGAGAAAATATGAAAGACTGTAAAAATGAACATGAAAATATTCAGAATAAAACAGGAATATAATATATTTAAAAAATAAAATTTTAATATTTCTAATGGGATATAAGACTCTTTGCAAAAAGATTCCCCCTCCCCAATTTTTAATTCAACAGGAAATTTTTAAAATTTTCTTTCTACACACCTAAAACTTTTCTGAGTGAAATTATTCGTAGAAAAACTTTTGTTTTGAGGAATACAAAAGCATAGGGAAAGATTCTTAAAATTAAAAAAGTTTCTAAACAATATGTATGTACATTAAGAAGAAAAAATACTTTTGAATATTTTTATCAAGAACTCATCCAATATAAGAAAAGAAAATATTTACAACATATTTATTTATTAAGCATACTATTTTCAATTATTTACTACACATACATAATTAGAGATTAAATTATAAACTCCACATTGATTTATATTAGCTTCATTTGACATTAAGTTTATTCACTTTTGCATTTATGTTCGATCTTCTGGTTCTTTTGGGTGATTTCGATCTTTTTTCTCGTTTAATACACAAGCAGGCCCTATTAAAAAAAAAAAAAATCAACATTATATTAATACATACTATTTATTAATAAACGATGCTACTCTACTACTTACATTCTAATAAATATTGCAAATACTAAATAAACATACAAACACAATTTCAGCTGTGTCTCAAAAAAAAAAAAAAAAAAAAAAAATCCTAACTATTAATTTTTTAAACACCACACTTTGAAACTTCATTTAGATTCAAAAAAAAAAAAATTATTGAAAATTCATGAGAATCAATTTTGCACAATCCTAAACCACTAATATGAACTTTTTGCTCTTCAGTTTGTTTCTTTCAGTAGAAAGCTTATGAAAAATTCAAACGAGGAGGAGTTACTGCAATTAAGGCATTTACAGAAGAACAGGTTGAGACTAGAATTAACCCGATCAGGTTATCGTATTTTTCGGCACCTTGTCAGTTTATCATAGGTTGCTGAAGACCCGGGCAATGTTAAAACACGTAAATTGTAATGAAAGAAAATGTGATAAAATTCTTGAATACTTCTAATTTAAGGGCAGACAATGAATATTGCAAAATAAATTTAAACAAATATTTCATATTTCATCAGAAATACACTCATTTCTATAAAATTCCGGCATCTACTAAAAATTTATAACTTTTGAACAAATTGAGATATTTGAAAAATTCAAATTGCATAATAAAGTTTAAGAATGGTATTTTTACGAAAAAAGTCATGGACACGGTACATAGTTATTTCTTTTATACGTGGATTCTGACGGATGAAACATAAGAAAAATAGCTCGGGTATCGAATGACCCACTATAACCTGATCGGGTTAATATTATTAATGTACAGGAATCTTAACAAAATATAACTCTAATTAAAAAGAAAATCACAGTTAAACGACGCTATTTATTGATCATTATGTATAGAAACAATACTTCTTCAAATACTGCCAGCATCAAGGACTAATTTCTAATTAAAAAGCATTAAAGTATAACTACCACAGCGTATGTATCCTTCTAAATATGTATATCATATTTTTTACAGTTTTTTTTTTTTTTTTTTAGCAGAAAAACACTTTTTAAAATATGTGATTAAAATGAATGAAAAGTTATTAAGTATTTATAATTAAGCGAGGTTGGTTGGTTCGTTGGTAGTAGGATTTAAGGCCGATTGACTCCGTATGTGTCCTAGGCATACAGTGGGAATGCCGTCAATGGGGGTCTTTCTAAGGGGTCCTAGCTCGTATTTACGCTAATTTCGGAGGAAACCATGGAAAACTCCGAACGGTTAGGTCGATGAGTGCGAACTGGGATCGAACCCGGCACCTCCCATCTACCAGCCTTCAGCGCAGAACCGCTCGGCCACTGGTGGGCATAATTAAGCGAGGGAAAGTTCAAAAAATCTGAAAAGGATTTTCTTTCCTTATCAGATAACAAACTAAAACAAGCAGACGAAACGCATTCTATAAGTTACATAAACACATCGTTGGGTATTTTAACTTTTAAAACTATATTTTCGGCTACAGCAACGGGTACTACAGAGCGTATACTTACACGTGTATAACGCAGTATTTATAAACATTAAGATGAACTTTACAAGTTTTGTTGGGTTTAATCTTTTTTTATATTTATTTTAATTTATTACTCGAAGTATACTGGGCCTGGCTCAATTTCTGGGAGAAGAAGGGGGGGGGGGGGGAATTCAAAAATTTTATGTTAAAAATATCTTATCTAAATACCCCAGGTTTTTTTTTTTTTTTTTCGTGTTTTGTTAACTGTGTTTTATTTATATATATGAAGAAAATTTTAAAATAAAATATCGTTTGACTAAGTGAAGTAAGTTTATTAAAGTCAGAAACATATTGACTTTCTTGCCAAAATAATTTCCCCAATCAGTCTTGTTTTATCGCCTGCTTAGATCATAGTATAATAACAACCTTTTTTCTTTCTGGAGGAGGGGAGAGGATTGGATTTTCAAAGAGGGAATGAAAAGTAGAAAGTGCCACGGGCACAAAAATTTGTGACTCGGGCCCTGAAAGTAGAAGCGAAATTTAGCACAAATTAAACTATATTTAGCATACACATGAATTATTTAGTAAGAAAACACCTAAATTTATGATCTGTAATCCGACAAATATGTGCAAGCTTCTTAGTACATGCTTTTCGCAAGCGTTAGAAAACATAAAAATATAAATACGATACATATTAAAAAAACATATTTAAATAATTTAAGACGTAACAAACCTTTAACTAACTTACCTTGGTAATTCAACTGGCAATTCAAAAAGTATACTGTTAAACTTGATTTTCAATATCTGTATTGAAGTGACGGAAATCAAACAGTCGGGAGCAATCGGGCATGTTTGTTGTGAAAATAAGAACTTTTATTTGCTATTCCTTTTCTATAACAATGCTCTGTAGAAAATATGTATACATTGGCAACAAAAATTCTATGAATTAAATTAGGAAAACAATAGCTCTTCTATATCAAACTCTCTTTGTACGAATGTGTACATAAAATCTCTCAATCGATAAAAATACAATTATATTTTTCATTACAAATATGGAGTGTTTTTTATGACGTCACAGAAAAGCTAACACTTTACATTTGAAAAGATTTGACCATAAAAATACAGTTTTATGGCATATTTGAGCTATTTTGGTAGATTAAGGATTACATGCAAACGGAACGCTTGCAATTTTGATTACGTAAATTTTGTAAGTTTGTTGCAAATACAGTCGGCAGCAAAAGTAACAGAGCACTAACGAAAATTCCTATGTAAAAAAAAAAAAAAAAAAAAAAAAGCAGATTTGTTAAATAAATCTTTGTCGAATCCTGTCCTTAGTCAGTCTAAGAACACGATTCGACAAGGATTTATTTAACAAAACAGTGTTAAGTGTGCTCTTTTCATATTTGAATTTTTGCTAGTGCTCGGATACTTTTGCTGCCGATTGCAGTCATACAGGCGGCTGCAAAATTATTCGAGCACTAGCCAATAATTCCTATATTTAAAAAGTACACTTAAGACTGTTTTGCTAAGTAAATCCTTGTCGAATCATGTTCTTAGACTGATTAAGAACATGATTCGACAAGGATTTATTTAACAAAGCTGTATTAAGTGTACTTTTTTTTGGCAAGGATTATTGCTAGTGCTCGAATAATTTTGCAGCCGACTGTACATTTAAAACGCCTGCAAACGGCTTTGCAACTGGAAGTGTTTCATTTGTATGTACCCCTAACGGCTTTTGCCCGTAAAAAAAAAAAAAAAAAAAAAAAAAAAAATCCAGTGTTCCACAATTATACTTTCATAACATCAATTTACGGACAACGACCGTTTAGCTGGCAAAACGGTCATTTGCCGTAAAATTATATGGTCAGTTCCTAAATTGTACTTTCAAAACATTAATTTACGGATTATGACCGTTTAGGTACCAAAACGGTCATTACCCCTAAAACTATACGGTCAAATACCGTTATTTTGCATTTTTTTTTACAGTGCAGAAACCAAAATCTTTTTGAGTCTCTACGGGAAAGCTTCCGCTGACGTTTCGGGAATGAGTACGGACAAGAATGTAAACAAATTCGCATCAGGCTATTTTCAACATAACACTGGATACAGACGCTCACACCGCCGACAGGTAGCCATAATAAGTTCACTGAAGTCATTATTTAGGAGTGTATTTCCATGCATTATCATAAAGTAAAACTTTTTTTTTTTTTTTTTTTTTTTTTTTTTTTTTTTTAGTAAGGCAAAAATTTATTTTAAAAAATTGGAACAAAATTTTAAGAAATAATTATCTAGTACGTTTTGACTATTAGGAAACGTTTTTTCTGTGTTTATCACAAAGTAAACCTTTTTTTTTTTTTTTTTAAATAAGGCAAAAAATAATTTTAAAAAAATGGAACACAATTTTAAGAAATAATTATCTAGTACGTTTTGACTATTAGGAAACGTTTTTTTTTGTGTGTGTGTTTTTCTATACACATTTACAGAGTACAAATTTGTTATTAAAATAATTTTTCATGATGAATACAGACGATTTTCTTATGAGAGACATAAATTACATTAACTTTCCAAAGAAAACCATTTTTATGCTTCTCTGTCCTAACGGAATCTTCAACACAGTTTTTACTCCGGAATATTAATACAAAGCAACATTATTCTTTTTATAAAACTTTTTTTTCCGTTAATATATTTCACTAAAAGATAATTATTAAAATTTTCATCTTGAAAACAGAGGAAATTTTTCTTTACTGAGCTACACACTTTTTTACTCATTTTCATTTCCGCTGAACTTTCATTTAGGTTATTCCCGGAAATTTCTCAACATATCTTCTCAGAAAAGTAATTTTGATCTAAAATAACGCAACGAAGTGTTAAAACAACAAGATGAAGATTATGGTTAAAGCATTGATTAAACTTACAGAGCCATTGAGTTAGAAGTTTATGAAATGAGTACTTTAATGTATGTTAAAGACGTGAATTCGGGTTTTGATTGATGATTGAATTTCTTTGAATTTATCTAGACATGATAGGAAATAAAGTTTTGATTTCGTGTTTCTATAAGCAATTGGAAATTTTCCATGTTTATCTGTTTTATTTTTTTTTTTAACCTCTCAATTGTTAATTTAATATATAATTACACTGTAAAAAAAAAAAAAAAAAAAAAAAAAAAAAGCTGTTACTTCATGATTTTTTACTGTATAATTATACTGTAAACTATTATAACGCTATAATTATAGCGCTTTACCAGAACGTATCACTCGCTGGAAATAATAATCTGTTATCGAGCGCATTTGATAATATTTCCTGTATTGTCTTTGCTCCAACAGTCACATAGGTCAAGGAAAGAATAAAAAGCAGATTTTCCAGTCTTTAACAGCAGATTACAGTTAATTTAATAAATAAATTAATATTTGTGACCACTAATGATGATTGAACGCGGGATCACAGTATATGGATAAATTGACACAATCCTAATACAGTCATTAACGGCCTAATGCAGTCTAAATAGATAACAGTACATATTGTAATATTTACAGAAATATGAAAGAGTCGCTTAATCCAATGGTGTAAATTTGATCAAAGATTAGTGTTATTAATCCGAATAATAATCTTGAAATCAGTGCAATTAATATGAATCCAAGAGTAGTTAATCTTGAATTTTTCTTATAAAAATAAATAAACATTTTAAATGGGGAAAAAATAATAATATAAATTCAAAATTATTAAATTTATTTCTCTTTCAATAATATATATATATATATATATATATATATATATATATATATATATATATATTTAATTGATAATTATGGGAGTATTTTTTTTCCATCTGCGTAGTATATATGTAAGGGATATTCAAAAGTAATAAACTATTAATAAAAAATATATATTTTCTAACGTAACAATTTTGTGATTTAGTCTTTATTACATACTTTTAATAAACAATAATCCTGTATCATTAGAATAAAGATTACTTCTATACTTGTATCCTTATACATTTATATTACCTGCCTAAATTAATTAATTACTTCGAATTCTATGAAAAACTCCTAAGTATTAATTTATTTGCAATGAATGTATTTGCAATTGGATTTGAAATTTCAAAGTTCGTTGATGAAATTATTAAACTAATTACTTGATTTCATTCACGTATGATCTGTCATCGCTAGCTGATTAATTCAAGCATGTTAATTATATTTTGTGTATTATTTTCAGTGAAATTAATATAGTTTTTATTTTTTGTTCAGGTAGAAATCGATTTATTGGAGACTTATTCATTTGTTAATTTTTAGTTTAAAAAAATACCAATTACAATTTTTTTTTTTTTTTTTTTTTTTTTAAGACCACAAAAGAAATACTTAACCTTTCTTTCAAAATTAATTTATTTTACAGATATGTTTTATAACAGACTATTCTTATAAATAAAGAACTATGTATGTGTGTATATATACAGGGTGATTACAAAAAATCTGTCCCGATATATGAGACCACAGCTATTATACCGTTCACAGTAACTGAATAAAAATTTGTTATTTTGAGGTGTGCGCTCCAGAATCATATAAAAAACTACAGTTAAACTCTAACAGTTACGGTTGCAGTACCAAAATTCCAAAAATTGCAAATAGCAACACATCCTTTTTATTTATTTATTTATTTTTTATTTATTTTTTTTATTTTTTTTTAATTTTTTTTTATGGAATCTCCATAGCAAAAAAGCATAAATAGCGTTGGAACTGTACTTGTAGCATGAAAATCACCAGCGCTAAGCAAACTAAGAAGAAAATAGAAATCAACTGTGATGTGCCTACCAGAGCACGACTTTCATTTTTTAATGACGTCACATTTCACCCTGAGTCTTCGGCTCTGACTAAAGTCTACTGATTATGCTTCGAAACGAGGAGAAAAGACAATGGTATTCTTAATTCCATGTAAGACTATTGAATAAGGGCTCTAATTTTATGGTTAGTCATAAGACACCGTCATGACTGACATCATCACACTGGTTGAAAATACGGGCTTCAGCGTTGCCCATAGTGTCTGCGGCATTTTTTCCGTTCAAGCAATGAATCTTTACAATTTTTACGCGTTGTTTTCCTATAAGCGACATATTGTTCACAGAGTGAGAAAGCAAGATACACATCATGCATTTCACAATGCCTTATTTTGCAACTAGGGCTATGACGTCAGCCATGACGGTGTCTTACAATTAACCACGAAATTTGAGCACTTATTCAGTAGCCTTACAAGAAACTGAGAATACTATGGTGACTTCTTCTCGTTTCGTAGCACAATCAGTAGACTAATCATAGCCGAAGGCTTAATGAGAAATGTGACTCATTAAGAAAATGAAAATCATGCTCTGGTAGGCACATCACAGTTATTTTCACTTTTCTTTTTAGTCTGCCTAGCGCTGGCACTTTTCGTGCTACAGGTACCTTTCCAACGCTGTTTATGGTTTTTTTCTATGTAAATCCCATTCAAAAAAAAAAAAAAAAAAAAAAAAAAAAAAAAGTAGGTGTTCTTATTTGAATTTTTTGAAATTGTGTCACTGTAACCGTAACTTTTAGAGTTTAACTGATGTTTTTTATATGCTTTTTGAGCGCATACCTCAAAATACTTTACACCAAACTTTTATTCAGTTTCTTGTATGATATACCTACTGTCTCATATATCAAGATAGTTTTTTTTTCTCTTTAAATAATCACCCTGTATATATATATATATATATATATATATATATATATATATATATATATATATATATATATACCAAGTGGTCCAAAAGTGAAAGAAAAAAATATGTTATTCAAAAAGTACTGATTTTAGTTCTATTCGGTTTCAATAAAATGTACAGAAAAATATGTTTTTTTTTTTTTTTTTTTTTTTTTTTTTTTTTTTTTTAATGTATATATATAAGAAGAAACATTAGTTACATTTTTTACCAACATATCGCTCTGTATTTGCAAGTATTCTTTCACATTTTAAACAATTCGCCTGACCAAATGACGCCATATTGCGGATACTGAAGCGTTTCTTAGGAGAATTTTTATTGTGGAACGTCTGATGGTCACTCCAATGAATGATGGCTCAGCATTTATGATGTTAGTTATGTTATTGAATGTACTGCACCATTATGAAAAGTAATTTTACAATTTAAGCTTATCCTGATTACGAAAATTAGAACTAATTTACTAATATATGCTTTGTTATATAAAATAATTCCATGTCTTTCTGTGAATTTCCGTACAAACCGCATAGTACTGCGGTCAATACTTTTTGAATAATATATAATTTATTTTTTTCTGTGACTTTTGGATTACCCAATATATATATATATATATATATATATATATATCTTATTCAATATTAAAAAAGAAAGCCAGCTTAGAAAGGCACCGAACAAGACGCTTTGTTAAAGAAGGTAATTAAATTAAGCAAACAAATTTGTAATAACGTAAAATATATAAATGAAGGCTCAAAACAGCCTACATGTTCTTTCACTAATGTGAATAATTAATTTGCAAGAGTTTTTTTTTTTTCATGTAAAAATTTACAAAATACCTACATCTCCTTAGATCACTGCCTGTTAATCATTAGTACTTTCTATACATCAGTAATCATTTAATAATGAATAAATATTAAGCTTTGCTAGAAAATTCTTAGTAAAAAAAAAAAAAAAGATGAAGAAGAAGAAATTTTTATAAAGTTCCACATAACAAGTCAATTTCTTACAAAAAGTTAATTAAACGAAAATAAACAACATTAGATTTAAAAAAAAGTAAATGAAGACTCCAACAAGCAGTCAAATTCTTTCATTATAATTACTTTTCTTTAAAAATCGATAAAACTTTGCCTTCACGAGTGTCTAATGTAATCAACTATGCTTGTCATCCTAAATTATCTTTAAAGAAAAAAAAATGTTTTAAAGAAAGAGTCATGATTATTTTACAGAGAGAAAATGCTCACTTTTAAAGATGAGTAAATATATTATTCAATTTTTCATTCTTCGTATCTCACATTCACGCTTTAAAATTCTGAGAAAATTTTACAGTCTTTTTCTAAGAAATTTTTGCTTTTATCTTGAAATAAGACGGAGATGAGTTCTATAATTGCGCTGAGGAAGTGTAATAGACGGGGGTGAATCTTTTCATTTTTAAACAGATTTCTTTTCTTCCATGATTACATTCAATCTAAATTGAATTTAAGCATTTTCTCTATATCATGCGAATAAATTTTGGAGAAATTTCAACTTTATTATACTGTAATGCACAAAAGTGTAATAATGTCTGATGAAAATAATTTTTATGTCTGAGTTTACATTTCAATGCAATTCTGAAATTTTTTATTGTGTTTTGTATACGCTGTTCAATCGTAAAATAAATCTAAAAAAATATATTAAAAATAATGATTATTCCAAATTTTTATTCTAGTAGATTTATCGTTTTGTGCCTAACATTGTACATTCAAAATACTTTTGAATTCAGTTTCTAATATAGTAAAACATATGTTTCAAATACAGTAAGCTCTTAAATTTAAATTATCTTGGAATATAGGATAATTATACAGGTATGTGAGGTAATTTCTTTCGTCCAGATAATGTATTTTTCTGGTGCATTTTTGGCTGCTGATTAAGGGAAAACTATACAAAGGTTTTTATCACGCACTGTTTTGGTAAAAAATGAGATATATTGAGCTAAGTTCTCCCCTTTTGAATTCCCATCTAAGTTAATTACCAAAAATTCTAGGTGAAGTAAGTAAAGAACAAGGAGAGCTCTTTCATGAAGACAACAGAGAAATGTAGGGGAGTTATCAGGGACGATGGACCATTAAAATAATTACCAAAATTCTAGATGATGCAAGTAAAGAACAAGGGGAGCTCTTTCATGAAGACAACAGAGAAATATAGGGGAGGTATCAGGGACGATGGACTATTAAAATATTAGCAGATTATTGTTGAATGTTGCATAGAGAATCCTCTCCCCTTCAAGGCCCCTAAGTAGTGCACCAGAGAAAAAGCTCTAAACGGAGTTTTGATTAAAAAAAAAAAAAAAATACATGAGGTAATGCGTGAATAATAGCCTATTTCAAAGTGTCTTATACATAAAGCGGCCGCGGTAGTCCAGTCAGTAGAACGTCGAGCTCGTAATTGGAAGATTGCGAGGATCGGTACTCGAGCCGGCAAAAGACTATCGTGTACACTAATGGTGGCTGGTGCACGTAAAATCTGTCGTGGTCGTAATGCCCTCCATGTTCCCATCAAAATTATACCTCTGGGGGTCACCGATGCTGGAGAGCCATTCCTTCAATGGAGGATCAAAATTGTGGAGGTATGTCTCCAAACCCCATTGCGAAGCACTAGTGCGACGTACAAACCAACCAACCTTATACATAAAGAGTTTCAAATTTGTTGTAGGCTCTGTGTGAATTCTTCCGATCTTCGTCCTTACTTTCTGAAAATCTCTTACGTGATAGGAAAAAAAAGACATTAATTTCTGGATTCTGCGCATCAAAACGCATTAGATACACCTAAAGTAGTACCAAAAAATTTTGCAAAGTGTGATTTCGCAGACCTGCGTTATTTACATTTTTACCATGTTTTTATTAACTTCGGTTCTTGTTTGTTAACTGACTTCCGTACTAGCTAGACATTTGAAATTTTCACAGTAGCTCAGATCCCGGTGACAACACAATACTTCGAAGTCCGATTGAAGAATTTTTGATTTGTTTTCTTATAATTAATTAAAATATGAAATAATTACATCTTAACAGCGTTAGAATAGCAATTAAAATATTAGCTATAATTTAATTGTTGCCAAAAAAATATTACGAGTTCATTTTCTTTCGACATAAAAATAAATACATTTAATTAAACTTGAACTTTGATTATAAAAAGTTAAATCTCACAAAACTTGACGCCATTATCACTTTAAAAATTTTTATGCCCATTGATAAGAGCTCTATAATTCATCAGAAAATTTAAAACATGGTATATAAAAAGTTTTTTTTTTTTTTTTTTTTAATCTTATAATTATTAAAATTCCGTTGTTAAAGTGAAATCGTAGCCACGCCATCAAACTCCACTCAACTAAATATATATAAATATCCCATTGAAAAGTAAAACCGAACTCATATTTAAACATAAAATGCAAGAATAAAACAAGTCAACAAAAACTTAACGAAATTAGCAAACAAACTAAAACCAAATTGAGTACGAAAAATATCTCTAACATAAACCAAAACTAAATATGAAACAGAGCAAAATTAAATTTAAGTGAGTGAAGGAAAAAACAAATATAGGTTTAGAAAGTTAAATACTTGTAAAGATATTGAGAATGCGATAGTTAACTGTGATAATAAAAATAGTATTAATGCTATTAAAGGAATTGTATTTAACATGAAAAAGAAACTAATTCCAGATATATTAAGATTTTTGCAATCTAATACTGGAAAAGTGAATGTGGATTTGGGCTTGGATCTTTTGAGATATAGAATTAAAAAGCAGAAATTACAAAAGTATTGTGAGTTAAAGATATGTCAAGAGGACAGAGTTGACAAAATTTATTGTGTATTGGATTATATGGGGGAGCATTACAAATATGTTAACTTTAATAAATTATTAAATAAATATGCTAATCTTTTACCAGTAGGAAAGTTAAAAATCGTTAAGGCATTTAGATATGACAAACCATTGGGGCGCATTATATTTAATTATAATGATTACGCAAAAAATTTAAAACTGAGTGTTGATGAAAGTGTATGCAATTGTCGTGAAGAGATATATATGGATTATGTAGATAAAGATTATGGACATGTCATTACGGGGAATTTGGAAGTTATAAAGGACGAAGAGTTGAGAAGACTTATGGAATATGGTACTAATTACAGAATTAAGCGTATGATAACAAAAAGTGCCGCAATAAAACGGCTTAATTCTAATATAGAAATATTTATACAAAAAATGATGTACAAGTATAATTTACCATATACTGTTTTCGAAGAATGGAAATACTATATTTTTAAGGATTTAAAGAGAGAATATGTGAGGGATTGTGATGTTGTTTCACATGAAAAATATTTAGAATTAATGAAATCAATTAAAGAACTTCGAGAGAAGTTTATAGTAACTTATGTTGATAAAGCTAATACAAGCTATGCAATAATTTGTAAAAAACTGTATGGTAAGATTTTAAACGAAAGTTATAATAATACAAAAAATTATGAGCTTATTAATTCGAAAGTTACAGTTATTGAGAATAGGGTTAAGGCATTTTATAAAAAGCTAAAACTAAAACAGAAAAGCCAAAATTTCCCATATTTAATATTAGTGCCAAAGTTTCATAAAAACCCTGTGAAATTTAGAGTGGTGACTTGTGGTTATGGAACTTATCTTGAATTACCAAATAAAAAGTTGTTGAAGGTTTTGAGTGAAATGTTTGAAAAAATGCTATTGGGAGAACAATCTTTTATTATAAAAAATAGTTGTGAATTATTGGATTACTTAACTAAAATAAATAAGTCAAATAAAATTACCAGCCTATATGCTTATGATTTTGCAGACCTTTATAATACTATTGATTTAACAGATTTAAAGGAAAAAATTATAGAATTTTATAATAATTATAGTAATAAAGAAAGTGATAAAGATTTCTTCGTTAATTTGTTTCAGTTCGTCGTTCAAGAGAACTATCTGTATGAGGGAAATAAAGTGTTCAAACAGGTTTTCGGAATCCCAATGGGGGGGAGTTGCAGCTCTATATTAGCTGATATCTACTTACATATTTATGAAAAGAACAATAAACTAAACAGAGAAACTTTATGTTGTAGATACATCGATGACCTAGTATTGATAAGGTTAAATGGTGAAAATACAGATATTGATTTTCAGTACTACCCTAAGAATTTAAAACTAGAGCCCTCCTCAGTTAATTGTAAAAATATAAATTATTTAGATGTAAATATAAAATTAGAGAATGATAATTTAGTAACTAGAATTTATGACAAAAGAAAAGACTTTAATTTTAAAACAATAAAGCTAATGCATTTTACATCTAACGTACATATTTCAGTTAAAAAGAATGTTTTTAGAAATGGTTTAATACGTATTGCTAGATTAAATTCGGACTTGGAAGAGATGTTTGAATATATGGTAGAATGGTGTCGTCAGAGCATAGGTCAGGGTTTCCATAGAGATTTGGTGAAAGGTATGATGTACCAATTCGTGAATCAGTATAAAAGGAGTACCGAGCTGAAAATGTTGTTTGAAAGGAAGGATGGGTTAGAATTGGTTTCATGAGTTTTTTTTCATTTGGTCTTGACAGGTGAGGGGAACATTGCATGCGTAAAACTGGTTTAACCCTGCAGAGCATGTTGTAAGCCATGCCGCCTGTCTCCATATTAAATTTAATTTTGCTCTGTTTCATATTTAGTTTTGGTTTATGTTAGAGATATTTTTCGTACTCAATTTGGTTTTAGTTTGTTTGCTAATTTCGTTAAGTTTTTGTTGACTTGTTTTATTCTTGCATTTTATGTTTAAATATGAGTTCGGTTTTACTTTTCAATGGGATATTTATATATATATATATATATATATATATATATATATTAAGTATTACAAAGAAATCTAGTCTAATAATGTGCCTAAAATGTAACTTTGTCAAAAAAGGTAGTTAAATTAAAATAAACAAAATTGTATAAATACAAAATATGCTGAAAAAGTCTCGAATCAACATACACATTCATTTTTTACTGTACACTTAATTCCTATTAAGGGCATGTATTTAAAATTACTTTTTTTTGAATACAAGAAATTTGTACCATGTGTACATTTCAACAAATCTACTACGTTGTTAATCATTAGCACCCGCTAAACATTAGTTATCTTATAATGAATAAAGCTTATTTATTTTAAAATGAGCTGTAATAGAATATTCTTTATGAATATTACAAGAGAGAAATACAAAAAAATTGTATTTTGATGAAGTTCCGCATAACAAGTCACTTTGTCATGAAAAAAAGTTAATTAAACAGGTATAAAAAAAAAATTTGATTATTCAAAATAACAAACGAAAAAATAAGTAAATGAAGACTCCGACCAGCAGACAAATTCTTTCATTATAATTACTTTTCTCTAAAAATCGATATTTTTTTTTTCTGAGTGTTTAATGAATTCGTGACATCTAAAATTATTTTTTCAAAAAATAAAAATAAAAATAATTTTAAAAAGAAAATCATGATTATTTTAGAGAGAGAGGATGACAACTTTCAAAGATGAGTAAATATATTATTCATTTTTTTTTCCTCTCTGTATCTCATACACTCTCTATAGAATTCCAAAAAATTTTTACTTTTTTTTTTTTTTTTTTTTTTTTTTTGTAATAGCTTGAATTAAAATTGAAATGAGTTTTATAATTAGGTAAAATAAGAATACACGTGATGAATATTTTTATTTTTGTTCAGTGTTTTCTTTTCTTTGATTTCATTGAATTTAAATCGAATTTAAACATATTCTCTAAGTCATATAAATAAATTTTGGTGAAATTTCAATTCTATTATAACGTAATGCGTAAAAATATAATGTCTGATGAAATTATTGTTTTTTTTTCTGAATTTTAAATTTTAATGAAATTCTGAAAATTTTTGAATGTATTTGAATTGTGAACAGATGGGGTGAATCTTTTTATTTTTATTTATTTTTTATTTATTTTTTATTTTTTTTTCTTCTATGATTACATTCAATCTAAATTAAATTTAAACATATTCTTTAAATCATGAGATTACATTTTGGGGAAGTTTCAATTCTATTATAACATAATGCACAAAAATGTAATAATGTTCGATGCAATTATTTTTTTATGTCTGAGTTTAAATATCAATGAGATTCGAAAAATTTGGAATAAGTTTTGTGTACGCTATTCAATCATAAACTAAAACTAAAAATATGTATTAAAAGTAAAGATTATCAAAATATTTATTCTCATACGCTGTTAAAAATGGTTTCTTAAAAATGAGCTAAATTGTCTCAAAATAGCTCCGAAACAATATATACTTAAATTTGAATACAAATGTACTCATTTTTGAGTATATTGATATGTCAAATATGGGGATATTGGGATTCTTATTAGTCAACCCCATTTTTGAGCATGACAATATACTCAAAAATAAGTACACGGGTTTTCAAATTTAAGTATATATTTTTTCGGAGGTATTTTGAAACAATTTAGCTCATTTTTAAGAAACGATTTTTTACAGTGCAGTTTTATCGTTTTGTGCCCTATATTGTACACATAAAATATTTTTTATTGTATAATAAGTCCTTAAATTTTAATTACATCGGGATATAGAGTAATTATTTACTCTAAATTAATTAAATTAATTAAAAAAAATAGACTTTTAAAACAGTCTTTTTTTTTTTTTTTTTTTAGCAAAAACTGCTTAATTTATTGAGTATTATTAAGAAAGACAATCCAATAATGTGTCTACAAAATCATTTTGTCAAAGAAAAGTAATTACATTAAAATAAAATAAAATTGTATTAATGTGAAATAAACAGAAATATTAAAATATTAAATCCACATACTTATTCTTTCACTATTCTACACTTAATTTCTATTAAAATACTGTATTTAAAATTACTTTTATTGCACATAATTTTTTTTCAACATGTGTATATTTCCAATAATCTACTATCTTATTAATTACTAGCATTTACTAAAGATTAGTTATCTTTTAATAATGAATAAATCTCATTTATATAAAAATGAGCTTTAATAGAAAAATCTTAATGAATATTACAAAACAGTAAACAGAATATGTATATATTTTATGATGAAATTTTGCATTACAAGTCACGTTGCTATAAAAAGTTAATTAAACGAGAACAAACAAATTTTGATTAACCAAAATGTAAATGTAAAAAGAAGTAAATGAAGACTCCAGACAAATTCGTTCATTATAATTATTTTTCTCTAAAAATCGATATAACTTTGCTTTCAAGAGTGTCTAATGTAGTCAACTGTTATTGTTGGCATTTGAAATTATTTTTTCAAAGAATAAAAATAAAAATAAAAATATTTTAAAAAGAGAATCATGATTATTTTAGAGAGACAAAAATGCTAAATTTTAAAATGAGTAAATGAGTAAATATATTACTTCTCTCTCTCTCTCTCTCTCTCTCTCTCTCTTTGTATTTCATACTCGTTCTTTAGAATTCTGAGAAAATTTTACAGCTTTTTTTTTTTTTTTTTTTTTTTTTTTTTTTTTTTTTTTAAGTAAGATGGGGACGAATTTTGTAACTGGGCAAAAGAAGAAGAATTGACGGGATTCATTTTTATTCATTTTTCTTTTCTTGAATTTCCATGATTACATTTATTCCAAATTAATCTTAAATAAGATGGGGACAAATTTTGTAACTGGGTAAAAAAAGAAGAATTGACGTGATTCATTTTTATTCAGGTTCTTTTTTTCTTAAATATCCATGATTGCATTTATTCCAAATTGAACTTAAGCACTTTCTGTGAATACAGTTTAGACAACTTTCACCCTATTATAACCTAATGCATAAAGGTGTAATAATCACTAATAAAGATATTTCTTTTTATATATGTTCTTAACTCTACTACTACTATATATATATATATATATATATTTTTTTTTTTTTTTTTTTTTTTTACACTGAATACCAGGGGGATCAGTTTGACCCCAATACGATTATATGTCACTTCTGTACACTTGAGTTAAAAAAAAAAAAAAAAAAAAAACTATAAACGGTTAATTCAATCACTCTAAATGAGAAAAATGATATATTTATGCTTTTAAAAAGTATTTTAGATATGAAAAATCAATTACACGGAAATTGTTTTTTGGAACTTTGTATAATCTTATCTTTTTATTTATGGTGATAATATTATGGCACAAAGTACAAATATGTAATGTATTATGTGAATAACATTTCTTGCACACCTATATGATGATTTATTTATGCGAATTATTACTTAGATTAAAATTCATTTTGAAACAATTTACGACTTTTGTTTTCTTTCATTAAACATAATGCCTCCCCCCTCCCCCCCCCCCCCCCAGCAACTTTCCGAATGGAAGAAACTGTACTTCTAACATAACATAAACGGAAGATTAATACGGATAATATAAAACAGAAGATTTAAGATCTAAACTCGTAATTCATCCTCTGAATAGTGATCATATTCCTAACCTTGACAACTTTAAAATTTTAGCTTCTAATGAATCCCGCATTTTTCTAGAGGGCGGTTTTACTAAATTGCAACTTTCTGCCTTGAACAAGGCTAAAGCTATTCCTCCTGAATATATAATCTTGTTCGGATGTGTTATGTTTTTTTTCGTAAATGTTGTGTTTTGTATGTTTGACACTGAGGAGGGCTAGTGTTCTAGCCGAAACGCGTGTCGTGTATTTTAATGTTCTTAATTAAAATATATTTTTAAAGTTAAAGAAAAAATTATTTTTTATCTCATTTCAAATGTTACTTTGATTTTAATATTTATGATACTTGCATGATCATCAATGACTATGAACCTTCTAAAAAATAATGGAATAAGAGGAAAATTAAAAAATGAAATAGCCCCTAATACAATTAATCAACAATTTAGGTGGGGCTGTTAGGATTAAGCCCGGTTCCCGCATTTAACACAGGATTTTTCAGTTATGTTGCAAAAAGCTTACAATCTTTCAAAAACGTAACACGTTTTAGTATGCTTTCTGATACCTTTCTGTAACATTTGCCCTTTTTGATTTTCTATCTGTTAAGTGATTGTAACGTTTCTGTTACGTATCTGATTTTTTGTTACGATCGCGGACATTTCTACGTTTTTGAAACAAATCGGAAAGCATTTGAACATTTTTAAACCTTTCGGAAATGTTTATAAAGTTTCAATGTTATATGATTGCTACGTTTCCGGAACATTTTGTGTTGTTAGGGTTATTACACGAAGGTCCCAGCCGTAGATGGTTAGTCCCACGTGGGGGTTCTTAATTTAAATAACTAAATTTAATATTGAATTCTCGGTAGTACACATTTATTGCGCTGTCTTAAATAACTGATCTCTTATAAAATTATATATATATATATTTATAGATACAGAGCGCTTGTATAATTTTTATTTATATTAAATAATATTAATAATGAATAGGTAAGATTTTACTTACCTGGATAAGACATACAGCACTGGTTCACCATACGTCCAATTAAGTGTTTAATACTTCAGCTAGACACAATCTTGCTTCACGATCAAGCTGAAAATAAACTTATAAACATTTTAAACTATTAGTTTTACTTGTGTAAATTATGACTGATTTGAGGATTTTTTTTCTTTATGCACAACTTTAATTTTCTTGAATAAAATATACATCTTTTATAGTAAATGTATAATATAATATATATACGAGCGTTTTCAAACGCCCTGCTGAATTAGAGCTACATATTCACAGAAAGCAGCATTACATCTAGATTAGAGATTGAAATCGAGCGGGAGGGAGTTCCATAAAATGATGAGTGGACAGTTTTGGTTCTTCCTTTAACTGGGAGTGCCGCATATTTTCTCTCTACATCTGCATTGAATATTATTCGGGATAAATGATAGTCTTTAAGACAATTCTTGATTAAAATGAAAAATATCGGTCACACAAATGTCAATTTAATGTTGTTTTGTGACACCCCTACTTGACCGGTATTTTCAATGTTCTCCTAAATTTAGTTCGTTTCTTAAAGTTTTAAAAGCCGGCCCTGGTAGGGGTTTTGTAAAAATTTCCGCTATCATACGATTGCTGGGGATGTATTCTAGTCTGATAGTTCCTTCTTCATACAATTCTTTAATTAGATGAAATTTGACGTCGATATGCTTGCTGCGAGCTTGATGTTTGTCAGATTCGATTAATTTAATCGTTGATTGGTTATCTTCATATATTGTAATTGGTTTTATTTGATTTAGATCTAAGTCATTTAATAGTCTAATAATCCACAGGCTTTCTTTCGCAGCGCATCCTGCTGCTATATATTCCGCTTCTGCGGTAGATTGGCTGACACATTTTTGCTTTTTTGAATACCAGTATATGGGATTTTTCCCAATAAAAAATACATTTCCGGTAATAGACTTTCGGTCCTGGGGGTCGTTTGCAAAGTCAGCGTCCGCATATGCGGTTAGTATAGCAGGATGTTCATTATCATATTTTAATTTTAAATTAATTGTATTTTTGCGGTACTTAATAACTTTCTTAGCACTTTCCCAATCACACACTCTAGGGTGTTCGTTGTGACGGGATAAAAAGTTGACGGCAGCACTGATGTCTGGTCTGCTGACAGTGGCTATATGTAGAAGTGCCCCTACTGCTTTTCTATAATCAGTATTGTCAGTTAAATAATTTTCATTCTTGTAATTCTTTAAGTAATTTGTATCTATGGGAGTATTAGTGGGTTTCGCATTTTCTAAATTAAATTTATTTACTAATTGTTTAATCTTGTTTGACTGATCTATTAACAAAGTATTGCTGTCTGGTCGTGTTATATTTATTCCCAGATAATTAGTAACGCTCCCAAGGTTGGTAATACTATATTCGCGCCTAAGTTCTTCTATTATATTGTTTATATCATGTTTGGTTCCAGCAATTAATATATCGTCTACATACACTAGTATGTAGACGGTTTTATTATTGTTGTTTCTTTTGTATAGGCATTTGTCAGTGGAACTTTGTGTGAAATTCAACTTTGTTAATGTTTCGTTTATTTTAGAGTTCCAAGCCCTGGCTGACTGTTTCAGCCCGTAGATGGCTTTGTGTAATTTACAGTCTTTATGTTCTTCACCGGGATTTATGAATCCCTCCGGTTGTTGCATGTAAATTGTTTCTTCGAGCTCACCGTGTAAAAACGCGGTTTTTACATCCAAGTGGTTTAATTCTAAGTTTTTATATAGGGCCATTACAAGAAAAGATCTAATTGTCGTATGAGACGCCACCGGGGCGAACGTCTCGTCATAATCTACCCCATACTTTTGGCTAAAGCCTTTGGCAACAAGCCTGGCTTTATATTTTTGATTTCACCGTTATCATTATACTTCGCCTTGAATGCCCATTTTGAGCCTACTATGTGTGTGTTAGGGGGAGGGTCTACTAATTCCCATGTATTATTTTCGTTTAAAGAAGCAATTTCATCTTTGGCTGCTTTTAGCCAATTTTCCCTTTCTATGGAATTTTGTATCTGCAATATTTCATTGAAGGTTTTGGGTTCGTTTACGTTCATAGTATTTGTCAATAAAGCAAATCTGTCAGGTGGAACACCTTTGTTAACTCTTTCCGACCTTCTCGGAATTGTTCGATCTGTCATGTCATGATTAACATCCTCGGTTTGGTCTGAATTTTGATTTATTTCATTTAATATCACCGGGAAGTTATTTTTATGATCGTTTGTTTCGCTAGAATTCCCTTCATTTGTATTATTGTTTGTCTCTAACTGTTCATTATCGATATACTCAAAATTATTATCTTTTGTTTTTGTTTCAACGAATTTTACTGTTCTACATATCCTAACATTATTATCTATAAATACTCTATAACCTTTACTTCTAAGGTCATAACCAACAAGTATTCCTTCCTTTGCCCTGTTGTCTAGCTTCCCTCTTGTGGTTTTGTGAGTATACACATATGCCTTACAACCAAATGATTTTATATGCGAGAGATTTGGTTTATTTCCATTCCATTTTTCATATGGTGTTTTATCGCATGCACTCGTTGGCAATCTATTCTGTAGATAATTAGCAGTCATAAGGGCTTCACCCCAAAATTTATTTGGCAAGCTGCTTTGTCTTAACAAACATCTGGTCATTTCAACCAATGTTCTATTTTTTCTCTCCGCCACACCATTTTGAGGAGAACAATGCGGTACTGTTAATTGGTGTTCGATTCCTTCATTCGCGAGAAAGTTTTCAAATTCATTGCTTGTATACTCTCCGCCGTTATCGGTACGCAATATTTTTATTTTCCTGCCGAACTTGTTTAAAGTCAACGCATAATATTGTTTAAATTTATCAAACACCTCATTTTTATTTCGCAATAAGTATGTAAATGTGAAACGACTGTAGTCGTCGATAAACGTTAAAAAATAATTTTTCCCTCCTATTGTGGAAGTTTGAAAAGGTCCGCAAACATCTGAAACAACTAGATCTAATGGTTTTTCTGCCCTAAATGTTGCCTTTTTTGGATATGTGTCATCCTCCAATTTTGAAATGATACAGATTTCGCATTCTGTGTAGTGTTTACATTTACTTAGCTCTATTCCAGTTGCCATATTTTTGTCGACGAGTTCTTTTATTTGTTGTAGATTTTTATGCCCTAGTCTTTCGTGCCACAATTTAATACAATTTTTATTTTCGCAAGCTTCTACAATATTTACACTTTCGGAAAATTTTTCGCTCGTTTGTAGTTCATATAAATTATCTGTCAAGTTCGCCTTCATATAAGTTTTATTCCCGAATTTGATTTTACATTCATGATTTTTAAATATGGCAACACAACCATTCTCTGTTGCTTTCTTTACCGATATTAGATTTGTTGCTATATTGGGTATGTATAAAACCTCTTTTAAAGTAATATTGTTTATTTCCTTATCCGAGTTAATTACTTTAAGATTTACGTCGCCGCAACCCTGTGAGACTACGGAGTGCCCGTTCGCTAGCATAACACTAACCTTTTCGTTGTCTTTCAGATTTGTAAATTGATTTATGTCGTTGCAGATATGCCTGCTGCTCCCACTGTCGACTATCCATGAGTTATGCTCGGTTTTATCAATGATAAATGTAAGATTCTTTAATTTGTTTTCAGTTTCCTTTATGAGTTGTGTTTTATTTTTGTTTTTGTACTTGCTGGGATTGTTACCGCTGTTATGAAAATTATTATAACTCCTTTGGTTATGATTTGGTCTGGCGTTTAAATGCCAGCATTCGTTACGGGTGTGTGAATTCTTTCCGCAAAAATTGCAATGTTTACTTGGTGGTGTTTTACGCTTAATTTGAGTTTTATACGCGTTTTCACCTTTTGTTTGGTGATTTTCTGTCCTTTTAATATATTCGTCAAACAAT
Source organism: Salticus scenicus (assembly GCA_963930645.1). Classification (NCBI taxonomy): domain Eukaryota; kingdom Metazoa; phylum Arthropoda; class Arachnida; order Araneae; family Salticidae; genus Salticus; species Salticus scenicus. Next base: position 123,551,192 of record OZ005656.1, read on the forward strand.
TTACTTTTAATATACTCTGGTGTAAGTTCTTCGTCATTCCTGGCTTCGATAGCCGTTATCAGGGTATCATAACTAGGAGGTAGCGAGCACAACATTAACGCTGATAAGTGCTGCTCATTTATTTTTTCTCCTATCGCTAACAATTTGTCCCTTAACTTATAAATACTAGTTATGTGTTCTATCAGATTTCCCCCTTCTACTAGTTTGGTGGAATATAATTTTCTGAGTAAGAATAATTTGCTGCTCAGATTTGCCCTCTCATGTATATTTTTAAGTGCATCCCATGTTTCCCTGGCTGTGGACAGGCGTTTTACATACACTATCTGTGTGTCTTCTATAGCTAAATTAATTATGGCGCGCGCTTTGCGATCTTTAGATCGCCATTCATCAGTAACCGGGTTTGGGGGCGCTTCTATAATAACCTGGAAGAGATCCTCCTTCGTGAGGAGCATTTCGATCTTAAACTTCCAGCTGTCATAATTATTAGCATCTAATTTCTCAATGTATGTTGTTTCCTTTGCGGATGCTGCCATTTTTGTTATTTATTTATTTTATCGAAATATACTATTATATATTATAATATACTGCGTATATTTATAATAGTATTTAAACAGAGCAAATTTACTGAGTGTTTATCAATATCAGTTATAAAATTTTTATGTCTAGTTATGAGCACATACCAGTTGATTTCAGTATATAATAATTCACACTTATATTATTTGTATATATATATATATATGCTTAATTGAATTTCTTCAAACACATAGATTAATTATATTTCATAATTTCTTTCTTTTTAAGTCCCAGTGCTGTAATTTTATTCATCGTTGCGCTCTTTTATTTATGAGACCCTTTAATTAAGAGAATCAGTCTCATAATCTAATTTAAATAACTAAATTTAATATTGAATTTTCGGTAGTACACATTTATTGCGCTGTCTTAAATAACTGATCTCTTATAAAATTATATATATATTTTTTTATAGATATAGAGCGCTTGTATAATTTTTATTTATATTAAATAATATTAATAATGAATAGGTAAGATTTCACTTACCTGGATAAGACATACAGCACTGGTTCACCATGCGTCCAATTAAGTGTTTAATCCTTCAGCTAGACACAATCTTGCTTCACGATCAAGGTGAAAATAAACTTATAAACATTTTAAACTATTAGTTTTACTTGTGTAAATTATGACTGATTTGAGGATTTTTTTTCTTTATGCACAACTTTAATTTTCTTGAATAAAATATACATCTTTTATAGTAAATGTATAATATAATATATATAAGAGCGTTTTCAAACGCCCTGCTGAATTAGAGCTACATATTCACAGAAAGCAGCATTACATCTAGATTAGAGATTGAAATCGAGCGGGAGGGAGTTCCATAAAATGATGAGTGGACAGTTTTGGTTCTTCCTTTAACTGGGAGTGCCGCATATTTTCTCTCTACATCTGCATTGAATATTATTCGGGATAAATGATAGTCTTTAAGACAATTCTTGATTAAAATGAAAAATATCGGTCACACAAATGTCAATTTAATGTTGTTTTGTGACAGTTCTTTCTAAGGGGTCCTTGCTAGAATCCTTCATGAAATCGGGCGCGTGTCGTGTTAGTATTACTTTTTGACCCACGGGTAAAACCATGGATCTAACAGCAAAATATTCTTCTCCGAAGAATTTTTTTAGGTTGCTTTCTTTTTAATATAATCTTTTGAATGAAGAGATAATATTCTCTTAAAGCAGCGTAATTCATAATATAACTTTAATTTGGAAAAAAAAAATGCATAAATATTAATACTTGATGTTTAAAATATTATATGAGAAAATTATTTGCCTTCCAACGTATATTTGCTTCCTTATTATACTTTTTTTTTTTTTTTGTGTGTGTGTGTGTGTGTGTGTGTGTGTGTGTGTGTGTGTGTGAATATTTAAAGCAGTGGATTCTTTAAAAGTAAGTGTAATACACATAATTATACACTTGTAATATTTATTTAATAATAAATTTTTTCAAAGATATGTTCAAAAACATAACTGTATTTCGTGAAATAGAATTTTTATTGAGTTTCTTTAATAATGAAAATTGAATATACTTTTTATTTCGGATCGCGGGTCAGGTTGCTGATCAGAAGCTGCGGGTACGGGTCGGGTTACAGGAAGAAAGTCTTCCTGCGGGTAGGGTGCGTGTCATGTTTACTCGACCCGCGCTGGACTAGCCCCTTCTTAGTTCTAGGCCCTTTTTAGGCGAATTTCGGAGAAAACCGGGGAAAGATAGGGCTAGGTCGAAGAATGGCCTGGTCGACAAGCACGACCTGTGATCAACCCAGCACTTAACGTCTACCAGTTTCAAGTACATAACAGCTCGGCCTTTAGTGGGGTCAACAAATTAAGATAAGATAGATCTATCTACACGGAGGGAGAATGGCCTAATCTGTTGGGCATTTTTGTCTGCGAACATGTTTTGTGAGTGATCGGTAGAATTAATTTCTCTTAACTTGAATACAATTTGCCTTGTAAAAGAAATTTATAAGAACAACATAACAGAGTCCACCTATAAAACTAGTTTGTTTTGTTTGTTCCTGATTTATATATTTCGTTTTATTTTATTTATTTATTTTTTAATTTAAATTATTGCAGATAAAAAACTTTTTTTTTTTTTTTTTTTTTTTTTTTTTTTTTCTTAAATATCCCTTTCCTTTTGATTTGTAATGCAGCAATTATTTTTAAATTTTTTTAAAGATATCAACACGTTTTTTAAATAAATTTTCATTTTAATTTAAATTCGTTTTAAAACTTTTCTCTGTAATTAAGTAACAAATATTCGTAGCTTTGTCACAAAGAAAATGTCAGAGTGTGTTTCATTTTCTCTAAGTAATTTACTTAAAATACGATCAATAATACGTTTTCACGTGTGTTTCAATACTTTAACAAGAATTTTCCCTGATAATTTGCAGTGATTTGATTAATGCTAGAACTAAGACTCCAATATTTTAAGTAAATTACTTCAATCCTTTTTTCAGAAGGGGGAATTTGATGAAATATATTAAATTACAAGTTCCAGGAATTATTTAAGAATACGGATTGCTAAACGTGAAATAGCCTTATGAAAGATTTATTATTATTATTATTTCCTTTTTAATAATTTCGTTCATAATGACTTTAAGATTATTCTTTAATATATTTTATATGATTATCCTGGCTCATTTATATTTAGTTATATTTTTCGTAAAGTACTTAGGAAAATAATTTCTGTGGAAACTACGCATTTTTTTGATAACTTCTTCCTTGTATATAAGAAGAGACAGAGGAAAATATGCATGTAAAAAATGTGTAAAAAAAGTTATATTTTTTTCTATAGAAGGAGTAATTATCTTTGTTACATATATATATTGCTATAAATTTATTTGAGTTGAGATGTTTTTGTAAATCTGTGGTCTTTTTTTTTTTTTACACAGAAGGACATTAGACCGTGAACTACGACTTAATTTGAATTTAGAATCATTAAAAATATCATATTTGAAACGGCATTTGAGTCCGACACCTGAGTACTGAAATCCAGTGAGTAAACAATTGCGCTCTCATATGGGCTAAACTTTGATTCGAGTATTTGAATTTCATCTAGATTAACAAAAAAAAAAAAAAAAAAAAAGAGAGAGGGAGAAAGAGATATATGCATATATATACATATTTAGTGTGCTATAATTATTTGTTTACGTAAGCAGCTCTTCGAGATAGAAATGAAAAGTTCCATAAAAATAGTAATAATATCTTCAAAAATTTTTATAATCCTCTGCCAAAGTCTGGGAAATCATTCATTTTATTCATTTGTTTTTCCTTGTTTCACATGAATGTAATGGACGATATGTTGATAAAATCACTAAGTAATGCCTACATGCAACATTTTTTTAATAACTTGAGGATGGAATTCAGAAGTTCAAATAGAGTTAAAAAAATAAAAAAAAACTACTAAAGAAATTTTATCTTTTAGTGGTTTTAAGACTTAGTTTAATAAAATATACACAATTACAAATGTATTAAATTTCTTTAACAGCAGTTTATGTAATTGTTTTTAATTACATTTGAGTTATTTAATTATTTATAATGTTAAAAGATCATATAAATGTTTTTAATTATTTATAACAAAGATTTATACAAAAATAAGGTTCGAACTAAATTCTAGTACATGTACAATGTTTGTAAATGTTCCAAACTGTTGTTACATTAAATTGAAGTTTGAAGTAATAAAATCTAGACAACTATATAATCCGGATGAATAATGCTGAGAGTAAAAGCATGCATTGCTATAAGGCCCATTGATACAGTGTCACATTAGCAATTCTAAACAAACACAAACAAAGATTATTATAATATTACATTCTGGACTTATACGTACACGCACACATCTATGCCCTGATTATTCTCGCAATTCTTAAAATCGAATCCCTATAGCTTTTTAATTCATTATATAGTATATATTTGATTTTTCTCTTTGTTCTTATATAGCACTCTATTTTGTAATATACATATTTAATCTAAATATTTAAGGATTTAAAGCCCGGTATACATTTCCCTTTATACGTAAACATACTACATCTCATTAATATAAACAGGGATTGCACCCTGTTTACGTTATTTTTATATACATTTTACGAATCTTGACTTATCAATTTTCATTTGTTTTTTTCAAAAAATAGCTAATTTAAATAATAATAATAATAATAATAATAATAATAATAATATATATATATATATATATATATATATATATATATGTGTGTACAATCTGAAAATTATTTTTTGTGAATGCCTTTTATTTTTCAATTAAGGCTATTTAATTTCATCTTTATATGTATATTATATTTATACAGAGTGTCCCTGAATTCATGGACGAAACTTTAAGGAGAGATAAGGCACATGAACCTGACAGCAAATGTCATCTTAAAGTTTAAGAACGGTCTTCTTTTTCTTTTTCATTTCATTTCTTCTTTTTTTTTTTTTTTTTTTTTTTTTTAATTCTTTAGCAGATGTGGGCGTGGCTTTTGAATGCTGAATTATTATTATTATTATTATTTATTATTATAACTTTTTTTTTTTTTTTTTTGCAAATGACTACATAAAAAAAAAAAAAAAAAAAAAAAAAAAAAAATTGTAATAATGCTGTTTCTAATCGAAGTATTTAAATCACTGATTGTATTAATACGAATATTGTACGTGTTTGAGTATTATCCGTAGCATTATATAAATAAAGAACTATAACTCATTTCTTCAGCATTTCTTGTTTTTTTAGTTACACTTTTTATTTCTAACCCCATTTTGCTGTGCAAAAATTGTCTTTTACGTGTATTTTACCTATCCTTAAAGTTTGGTCCATGAATTCAAGGACACCCTGTATATCTATATATCTATATATATGTGTGTGTTTTCTATAGATTTAAAATAATGTATTTTTAGTCTCCACGGGAAGACGTCAGACACGGCAGAATTCAAGGTTACCATGTTGGTTTTAGAGTATATCATTCTCCTGAGCCTTTTCAATACAAGCCAGTAGAAGCTAATGAGGAGAATGAATTACAATCCACATACGTTACTGGATTACTACCATTTACAAAATACGAAATAATCGTCAAAGCGTATAACATGGCCGGAGCTGGTCCTCCAACCGATAGTATTATAGGAACGACTCTTGAAACTGGTAAGTTTAAATTATTTCTTTGAACTTTTGAAATTCATTTTTTGTGATATTTTTGCGGATTAATTTTAATGCATTTGTAATTTCAGTTTCATAGCAAATAGAAACTAGTATGTTGTGGCTACCACAAGACTTCCTTCTATATTTTCCTATACATATTCAATCAATAACAATAATTAAAAAAAAAAAAAAAAAAAAAAAAAAGATTTTTTTTTCCTTTTTTTTTTTTTTTTTTTTTTGTGAAAATAAATACATATTCAATCACTAACAATATTAAAAATAAAAATAGAATTTTTTTCTAAGTTTTTTTTTTTTTTTTGGTTAAAAGTAAAAAAAATCGATAACTTTGTTTTAAATTATCACAGATTTATAGTTCAACCATTCGTTTTAAAGGTATTGACGAGACCTTTCGAATGATACCCATCTTCAAAATTTACCCCCCCCCCCGGGGGGTACTTCCCCCCCAGGGGGGGAAGCGATGCCCCCCATGCACAAAATTTTTTTCCTAGTTACGTACTACTATTATCAATAATTCATATTAATTTTACAAACACAAGTGTAAAATAACTCTTATTATGCACATTTATACGAATTTTTGTCCTATGCTGCCATGTTAAAAATTTAGATAAAATGCTATCACAGCGCCACCTGTTGAGCTATTGATCCCCAAATGTAATCAGCAACAGTTTATGTCGGGGACCAACTAAATACCAAGTTTGGTAAAATTTCGTTAAAAAAATAAAAAATACGGTTTTTTTTCTAAGTTTTTTTTTTGTTAAAAGTAAAAAAAATCGATAACTTTGTTTTAAATTATCACAGATTTATGGTTCAACCATTCGTTTTAAAGGTATTGACGAGATCTTTCGAATGATACCCATCTTCAAAATTTAACCCCCCCGGGGGGGGTACTTCCCCCCCAGGGGGCGAACCGATGCCCCCCCATGCACATTTTTTTTTTCCTAGTTAACTACTACTATCATCAATAATTCAAATTATTTTACAATCACAAGTTTAAAATAACTCTCATTATGCCCATTTATACGGAATTTTGTCCTATGCTGCCATGTTAAAAATTTGCATAAAATGCGATTACAGCGCCACCTGTTGAGCTATTGATCCCCAAATCTAATGGGCACCAGTTCATGTCAGGGTGCAACTAAATACCAAGTTTGGTTAAATTTCATTCATATGTTCGTGAGATACAGCGTCCACAAAAAAATGATACAGACACACAGACAGACAGACAGACAGACACACAGACATACATTTTCTAAAAACTATCAATTCGTGTTCAGGACATCCCAAAACGTGTAGATCCGTCAAAAAACGGAGGTCGAAAATTTTCGCGAATCCAATACTTTCTCTATATTACATATAGAAGAAAGTAAAAATATTCAAAGGTTCTCAAGGTTCATATATTCAATTTTTCAAGCACATAATTGGTATTTGTCATTTTAATAGTTATTTATAAAAAGAAAGAATATTTTGATTTTTGCATAGTAATATATTCAGTTTCTTTTATTTACAAGGATGTGGAAATATATTCAGTTTAAATAAATTGTTTAAATAAAAGCCAAACAAAATTCAATTTATTTCTTCATACTATTAGAAAATAATATTTTAAATGTTATTTACAGTACTAGTAATTGCGATGTATTTCTAATTTCTTTTTCAAAGGTAAAAAAAAAAAAAAAAAAAAAAAAAAAACAGAATGAATTCGGATTTGTAATTTCAACAATTATTTATAAATAATTATAGTAGTTAGTATTTTGTAGAATAATATGCTCTGTTGTTTTTTACTTTCCCAGTAAGGAGAATTACTTTCAATTTCAAATGGCGAAAGCTGTAAATTAAACAGAAAAGTACTTTGTTTAAAATGGATCTGAGTGGAAAGTTTTTTATTGAAAATTGGCACATTTGTCTTCGGTAGATTAATAAATTTAGAAATTCTTGATGATTATGTGCGATCTAGTATTTATATTCAGTATGTATATTCAGTATAGTATGTTACAGTGTAGTAAACATGTTGGTTGGGAGATAATCTAAAATTAATTTCGAACAATTATGACAGCTCAGTTTCATTTTAGTGTGCATGTTTTGAGAACTACATAAATAAATATTAAGCTTTTTTTTTTTTTTTTTCGTTCTTTCTTTCTTTCTTTCTTTTTTTTCCAATTATGCTTAAATTACTTTATCTTAGAAAATTTCAACGCTTCCTAACTAATGATATATTTTAAGTGATTTGCTGAGAGATCAATGGGAGAGAGATATTTAATTTAGCAATTATAAATGTAAAAAAAGAAAGTAGTGTTTCTTAGTACTTTTAGCTATTAGCATTTCACGTACAGCTACAAACAATGCAACAGGTACTTCAATTTTAAAAGGATTTTATCAGATTATTAACATGTTTTTTTCTCTAAAAATAAATAAATAAATAAACAACTTTAAGCTGTGGGAAAATAGTTTTTGTTTTCCCTCTTTTATTAAGAATAATTATCATTTCTGAAGATATTTGAAAAATATCTCAGCAAATCTAAACACAAGGAATATTTTAGTACCAATGCTTTGAAAAATACCTATGTAGTCTGCAAGATTTCGTTACGGGCAACGTATTCAATGCAATAACAACATATATATATATATATATTCATGGTAAAATACACTGAAAAGGATTATGATTGACATCTGGGATTGATATCTGGAAACTAAATTGGGGTCCAGTAAAAATCGTTCCATTCCATCCTTATAAATTCTAGTTCCCTTTGCTAGCGAGTTTTAAAATATCCCTATTAGAATTTTAGCGCGTTTTCCTCTATTATCGTGGTTAATATCAATTAAAAATCTCTGAAAGTAAATGTGAACACAAGAGATAAGTTTTAGTATCTATAATTTTCTTTATAATCCAATTCTAGGAAATTAAGCTAGAATTTCTTGCAAAACAAAGATTTCATTATATTTAAAACATTGTTCCACTTTCTAGAAAAATGTAGACTAGGAATTCTTGATCATTTTGTCCTTCTAAGTTATTTGTTTAATTTATACGCATAACTCAAAAATATGTATTTCTAGTTTAGGGATTCAGATAATGGCTACTGATTCGTTTATTCTGAAGGTGATAAATATATGTATATATATTTTTCCTAGGCATATTTACATCGTATTATGTAGAGATCATTAAATGATTGGTGGATGCTGTGACTAAGTAAGTCTATAACGCAAAAATGAAAATTAATAGGCCGGGGAGAAAATCCATTTCCTTTTATAGAAGTAATCTAAATACTTATAATAAAAGAAAGGAAAATATTTTGCGTTGTAACCCATTTAAAACTAATGCACAATAAGAGCAATAGCCCAAGCTCTTTTTACCTGAGCGAATAGTATAATTAAGACATAAAACTGAAGCAGCGAATCAAAATAAAATTAGATTTTTTTAGAGAAACAATTTTTTATTCCCTGCAAATCAATCTAAAATAAAACAATTTAAAGAAATACGGGATATATCGATAGGTGATCAGAATATTCATTATTCTACAAATCATAAATTATACAGGTATAAGTACAGTAGGACTATAGGTGTACTACTGTACTTATGTTTCATATTATTAACCTTATTTTATTATTTTATTCTCAAAATAATCAATTTTAGAACAAAATCTAACTAAAATGACCCGCTAGTCTGACCACCGATAATAAAGGAAATCAGAAAATGTAGAGGAACTAACATGGCGATCACTGGCATATTCTGAAAATGGCTCCGACTTCGTTGGGAAAAGTTCTCCATCACATTGAATCCTGGTGGTTTTATTCAAACGTTCTCACTTGGGTAGAGAATCTCCAAGCCAACACTTTTATTTCTGTCACGAATCACAGGAATCAATCTCATCATTTGTTCACAGACTCCTGTGACGGTGGGCTGTCCAGGAACGGATATAGCAAGGGCTGCGAATATGAAGACAGGAGCATCAAAAAAAGATCATGAAAATTTCATACGCTAGAGAGAGAACCGAGCGTCTGTCTTCTCTCAGCAACATCTTCCATCGCAGTCCTTCTCTCTTTCACTTTTTCTTCTGAGCTGGTCAGTTTTTTTTATTATTATTTTTTTTTTTTCGTTATTTTCTTTTTTAACTCCCGTTTAACCGCGGGAAGAAATCCGCGTGTGGGTGGTCAGATAGGGGAGAACAAGTATTCTCAGAACGAACCTGTATTACACACCTTTGCAATAAAGACATTTTACAATAAAACATAGAAAAGGCAACTAAAGTATTTACATATATAAAAGCATTTGTTTACATCCAATAAAAAATATAAAAATAAAATAAAATAAACCTCTATTTTACATTTCGATGTAATTCTGGAATAATATATTTTTTTTTATTATTATTATTTTTATTTATTATTATTTTTATTTATTTATTTATTTATTTTTTAAACCTCACAACAGTGGATTAATGTAAGAGGAATTGACGTATCCGAAGAAACGTGAAGCCAAAATCATAAATGCAGAAGCTATTAAGTAAAATAGTACTAGAAAATGTGTTTGGTCGGTTCAATGTGAATGGCGCCTGCCATAGCGCTGTTACATATCTTGTGTGGACTACAAATTACCCTGCATACCGCTACGTCGTATGCCGGAGCCTTCGGAGAAGTCATCATTTCTTCTTTTATCGGGCTGCCTCCTTACGTTCATGACATCACAAACAAAGAAACCGTGGCATCTTCTTAGGGCCCACATATCCAACTTCTCTTATGTGATGGATTAAGCCACATAAGAGATTAAATCACTCCAAGATTAAATCACTCAATTGTTGCGTCAGTCTAACGTTGTTTTTTGCTGTAGATACGTAGAAAATGAAAGGGATTCCTAACAAAATATTTTTACTTTTATATTGATTAATTACAAAATTAATTCATTAAGTATCTACTCAATACCAATAATAAATCTAATCTACATTTTTTAATCAAAATCATTCTGAAAAGTAATATGATTTTCATTTTTAATTCTTGTTTAAAATATCAGGAAACAACATAAATACAACTGCGTATGCGTCAAAGGGAACACTTTAAAATCAATTTATATTCCAACAAAAAGCAATATAAAATTTTCTGAAGAATTATTTCTTATAACAATCTATATAAATAAAGCAAAGAGTTTGTCGGCGGAACACATCCGAGAGGACCAATCCTATTTTTTTATTGGTCTAGATTTGACTACTTTGGTGATCAAAGTCGCCATTTTTTTTAGTAAAAACTGATGAACTTGTTTTAAAAGATACGCATATTTGTTATATATATATATATATATATATATATATATATATATATTTATATATATAACTGAAAACTGTTCATTTTGTTTGTGCGGACACTATATACATCAAGTTATTAGATTTAAAGGTATTACGTTGCAAAGTTTCACAACGCGATATCATTCAATTGCTTTTGATGAAGGTCGGCCATTTTTTCTGTAAAAACTGATATTTTTTTTTTTTTTTTTTTAATAAGATACTGCATAAATGTTATACTTTTTTAAAGGAGCTCTAAAAACTGTTCATTTTTTGTGAGAACAGATATTAGATTTAAAATATTATGTTGTAAAGTTTCACAACGCGATATCATTCGATTGCTTTTATCTTAAAATAAGAGTCTAATATTAAACAAAAAACAGTCTAATATTAAAGAGTAATGAATATATTTTTAAAAATTATCAGTTTTGAAGTTCTAAGAGTTGCAATTTTTAAATAACAGCGTACTTATTTCCCATACCTAATCCATTAAATTTGTGAACAATTGTTGATTCATTATTGAGAATCATTCACATAAGACCATAGAGCATTGTTGCAAAACGACTGCAAAATGGAAGAAATATTTAATTTAATTTAATTTTTAATATGTTATTTTAACTTCTTAACCTTAAAAGGAGAATTTTTAGTTATGTTACAAAGCCCAAAATGTGATATAAAAATAAATAGTGATTCCTTTTGTTTGAAAATTCATTTAAATTTAGTGATCATCGAAGCGGGCGTAGCCTGCTAGTGTAAAATAAAACCTTCTTCGCCTATTATACATAAAAAAAAAAAAAAAGTGTTAGATTACTTAAGTTTAAATGTGTGTTTTTATTTATTTATTTATTGTATTTTTCAAAAAATAAAATAAAATAAAATAAAATAAAAATAAATCATTTGCCCTTGTACAAAACTTTCATTTGAAAATCTGCGTATGAATTCACAATTTTCATTCTTGTACCACAAAGTGTGCAGTTTTTGAAATAATATCAAATTTATGCATTTTGGTGTTTAAATTTTAGTTTTATTTTAATTATACTTTAGCTAACTAAGACAGCTTTAAATATTTTTTTTCAGATTTACATATTTATTATTATTATTATTATTATTTTATTACCACCGTTATGCTAAGCGACGTAAAGGTTATTTTAATATAATTATTAAGGGATTATTTATGTCTCATCTAAAATTTAGAATTAAAGTATAACATAGTTATTATAATTTTTTTTTCTCCATTTACTAAATATTATTTATAGGTTTTATTAAAAAAAGAAAATATTATTTTTGCTTAAGTATCAAAATTTTACCATATACAAGGATTAGTCTGGCCCAAAAAAGTAATTTTGATATATACATATAAGAAACAATTTATATAGTAATCCTTGTTTCATCAAATTTAAATTTTCATTAAATTAATATATGTATATATATATATATATATATATTTCTTTAGAAAATAAGTTAAATTAATGATGGTATTTGCATATTATGAATCTCTAAAATTTTTCTCAGTATTTAATCCCAGTCTTGTTTAAATTTTTATTATTTTACATAAGATATGATATCTTTTTTTTAATGCTCATTTTATTTTTCTCCTGAAAATTAGCGAAATGTTTGAAATAGAGATGCATTTATTTTATTTTTCCGTTTGATTAACTCAACATCTGTTTTTCTAAAGAAATGTTCTCACTGGTTACACATAAATAAATAATTAAATGTATATATTTTATATAATTAAATTAGTGGTAACTATTAAAAAAAAAAAAAAAAAAAAAAAAGACAAAATAGCGCCTAAATTTTTACTTTATTCTATATTAAGTAGAAGTATTAGATTCGTAAAAATTTTCGACCTTAGGGTTTCAATGGATTTATACGTTTTGAAAAGTCTAGAAAACGATTCGGGCATTTTTAGAAAATGCCTATCGGTACGTTTGTGAGATTTTGGTTTTACGCAGACCTCGTCTTAAACTTACTTAACTAAGTAGGAATAGTACAAGACTCAATTACAAATAACGTTTTATTTGGAACTTAAGTGCAGGGAGGATAACTGGGCCAAACTCAATGTCGAATTTTAAGTAACTTCAGAAAAATAACTTGAATAAATTACTTAGATAAAGGCAAAATGGATCTCATCAATAAAGATACTATAGTGGGATGAAGACTGCTCTCGGTGAACCACGACGCTTCTCAAACTAGACAAAGGTGGTAGGATTCCCTAGTCCACCATACTCTCTACACTAATTCAACTCCTTCATTAACACCACAATATTTGCCGAACTAATAATCTAAAACACTAAATGCTCGCCTAAGGCTTATTCTCTACTCCACACACACTCCTACGCCACACATACATTCGTATTTATACTTAATCTTCATTAACTCCAATCTCTTCACTTAGCAAAACTTTAAAGCCTCTTCGTATTCACTCACACTCCGCAACTTAGTTTCTTCGTTGCAGCGCTATGCTGACTCGAAACTATTCCAATCTAAAATTTCGCCGACTACTGGCGCCGAAGCATTTTTAGCTTTTCCCCGATTATTACGTAGCTGGATCCAGCATAATTTCAAAAAATTCTGTAGTGACCTACCGCAGTCTCAACCTTACACGTTTATCTGTACTTGTGTATGTGACAAAATTTTGTAGCAACTCTATCTCAGAAACTGCACAGAATTTAATAAAATTTGATATGTAATTGCATCTAGACATAAATTAGTGCCTATCAACATTTGGTGAAAACCATCCAACAGGTTGCACCGTCATCTCGCTTTTTTTAAATTTTTAACATAGCATTGTAAGACAAAATTTTATATTAATGTAAATAAAGAAAATTATTTTTTAATAATGATTTGGAAAAAAAGAAAAACGAAAAAACTTATAATAGTGATAGTTAACGGGGAGAATAAATTTGTATAAGAAGGAGCACCGCTTCCTTTCTAGAGGGTAAGTCACCCCCCTGGGGGGGAATAAATTTTCATAATGGATGTCTTTCAAAAAAGTCGTCAATACTCGTCATTAAATTTAGAAGGTTATTCTTAAGTCTTCAATATTTGACTGTTTCTGTTAATAGTGCACATATCTCGTCACTCATGAACTTTCGCATCAAATATCTTAAAAACTAATGATTAAATAAACACAGTGTTCACACAAAAAATTAATAGTTTTGAAAGTTCTTTCTAAAAAATGTAACATATGTACACACACATATATATATATATATATATATATATATATATATATTACTTTTTAATTCATCATATTTTATTTTTTTTAAATGGCGGACATGTTTCGGTGCCGAAAACTCGTTTCCATTAGCTCTACGCTTGGTGATATTTTTTCAATAAATCTCGGCAGGAGTTTCCGAGACCGAAAACCAAGAGAGTGCTTCCGTGAGCTTCGATGTAGCACATTTTTTGGCACTATCGGAACATGACGTCACAACCAAGAATTGCCGGGAGTGAGGCAGTCTCGGTAGGTTCATTGTAGTGCCCCTGGCACTATTGACTTGGAACCAGTGAAATCGGTTTCATATAAAAGTTTATATTTCCATTAACATTTATTAACTGATCTATACAAAGTTTCAAAAGATTATATATTCAGGCAACAATACTTATAATTCTTGATATACTTTTTTACGCATTTGAAATTTGAAATTACGTTGAATGAGTGAATTTAAGACCATTTGCAAAAGGTCATCCAGTAAGCGGTCAAGTCACAGGAAAGTGGAAGTTATAAGAAATTAGCTCAAAATAAGCACATGTATAGCAGATTTTGTGCTACGTTATTAAAAACTACAAGAACGATGTTTCTACACTGTAAAAAATAGGTTCTTAAAAATAAGTATATATTGACTCAAAATAGCCCCGAAACAATATATACTTAAATTTGAAAACCCGTGTATTATTTTTTGAGTATATTGACATGTCAAACATGGGGATATTAGGATTCTTATTGGTCAACCCCATTTTTGAGCATGTCGATATACTCAAAAATAAGTACATGGGTTTTCAAATTTAAGCATATATTGTTTCGGGCTATTTTAAGACAATATGTACTTATTTTTAAGACCCTATTTTTTACAGTGTGGAAAGTTTAAAAATAAATATTTATATGTATCTTCCATCAACCTAAATTTAATACTTTAATTTTAAAACAAGAGCTCCGTTCAATAGAATAAGAAAAAGTTCGAATTAGTTTCTTTAAATTGATCTCATTCTAGAATCGATGACTTGAAATCTTTGTAGTTTACAAGATTCATAGTACAGAGAAAGATATTAACAGTAAAACCAACAATCAATGGTAGGCGAATTAATGTACGTCTTATAAAGTTTATATTTACAATTTAAGCGGTCACTTCTAGTACAGTATCTATTATGGGTACATCTACGTTACATTGCTAAAAGTGTACACTAAAATATACATTACATTTTTGTTTTTTATCTAAAGCAATATATGGATTTAAAATTTACGAAAATCAAATTATTAATATTTAAACGACACTTAGAAGTAATTTTGCTGCGTAAAAAGTAAATATATATATATATATATATATATTTATACCTATTTTTCATCTGTAATTTTTCATTTGATAATATTCTTCAACCATGTCTCTTGCGATCATGGAAGCTTCTGCGCAAGGACCGACTTAACGAGTCCACCGTTAAAATAGGGATGATAACTAGGGTGGTTCGAAAAAAATCTATTTTTTTTTATTTCGGAATCGCGTTACCTCTCAAAAGTTGTAGCTTGGTATCCTCAATTGGGGAAAAAAAATAAAAATTTCTAAGTTGACATCTTCAGTTCGCGGATGAGGCTGAAAGTTTGAAAAAATATGTTAAAAATGGAAATTTTCAAAAAATAATAAAATTAGACTTTTTGTAAATTATCATAATGCAACAGCCATAAATTGTTAGTATATTAAGTAGTTTCAACCTAAAAGAAAAACTTTTAGATTATATATTCTGTTCGCGCATGAGGCATAAAATTTGAAAAAAATGTCAAAAACTGAACACGAACAGTAACTGACCGGCAAGCGCTAAGTTCGCGCCGTCGCATGCTTATTAAACCACCGACTTGTATAGACAATAGACGCACTCTAGTAGAAAGTTTAAAGGCTTTGCTCTCACTTTGTCCGTCAGTTAGTAGCCGCTAAGCAAGAAGCATCTTTAATTTGTAACTGTAAGTGAATCAAAAAGTGCAGCATGTTTTGCTTTGAGTGGATTATTTTGCAAAGTTATTGGAAATTTTTATGCTCAAGTTTTGTTATATTGTTCTCCGTTCTCCTAATAATAAATAATGGGACTCCCGAAAACTTCTAAACGCTTAAGTGTTTTTCCGTTTTTCGGTGCACCAAAAGCGTTAAGTCAAAGTGTGCAGATACACACTTTGACCACTTTTTACCCACATGAGCAGATGTTTTGTTATCTTGTTTTGAATAAACATTAAAATCTGTAAAAAAAGAATCTTTTTCAAAGATTTCAGATTGCATTGCTGCTCAAATAGAAAAACTGTACTGTAAAGCTTCTTTACTTCTTTACAAAAGGTCAGTTATGAACGTATTGTTAAATTGATAAAGGATTACCATAATAAGTACACTGGTTCTCATAATTATAAGGACACCCGTTTTTCTATATTAACTAAACACTGAACACTCTTACTTAAACAAATATATCTTTTATTAATTTTAGTTTCATTAATAGACTATATGTAAAAAGTTTTATCGTTTTTCTACCTTAAAAAACTTTAAATACGGTCAAAAAGATGATTTTTCAGGTGTTCACATTTATAAGGACAGCTCGAATCTTAATTTTTTTTTCAGTTATTCTTTAAATTAATATTTTATGAAGTCTCTTTTTAGGGTGAGACGGTCAGATTTTTTCTCTGGTACATATATATGCATTTTTTTTTTTTAATTCAGTTTCAATACCATTTCATACAGCATAGATGATATTCCAAATAAATTTAAACTATTTAAAATTGTATTCCACTTGCATGCACATTTCTAATATGATAAGTTAAGGTTTTTCAACTTTTAGACCACGGGAAAGGCAATAATACAGAAGTTTCTTTCTTCAAACTATTTCCTATTGCTCTAGAAGTAGAGCAAAAATGTAAGACTTTCTGAAAAACATATTATTACCCCCCCCCCCCAAAAAAAAAAAAAAAAAAATCGAACAAAAATCTGAGAAATCCACGTTTAAAGTTTCCGGATATTCTCTTGATGTTCATAATAATAGAAAAAATTACAAAATTCAATCTGCCTTCAGTAGAAACAGCTCCCCAGTGCACCCTAGATCCACTTTTAAAATGCCCGACTCATATCTGCCTTTAAAGAATATGCTCTGTCTTTCACTATCTTTAGATCGTGCCAGAAACAGTTAAAACCATTTGGTTAATTAAGAATAAAATGCTTTCCATCCGAAAATGCAACATTTTATCATTTCATATTCTCTTTATTCAACTTTAACACAGACGTTTTTCCCCCATTAAATGTTTATTGATTATTACAGGTTTTTATTCATTTTAACATATTACTAATTATTTTAAACATGCATAAATGTGGACCCCAACCTTTCGTTACAAATTACGAGCAAATTCAGCAGAAGCCATTATGAGTAGAACAGTAAGAGGAATTATGAGTCTTCGATCTTTGTAAAACAACTCTGATTTTGCATCAGATCTCTCTCCTGTCGAAGCAGCAGTTCAACGTTTGATCACATTTCCTTCAGCAATTTTAGATCTTCGAATTTCATTATAAATTCGGCGGATTGAAATTATCCTTCCACTTAAAAAATGCATTTATCATACTTCACTACATGAACGTTCTTTTTTTGGAGGAATTATCAGTAATGTCCGTCCAAGAAAAATTGTAGGCCTATATATGAATTAATGTAGCCCAGTAGTTAACAAATTCGCATGTCAACTGTAATTTATTCGCTAGTAAGTTAAATAAAACGAAAAAATCTCCATTGTTCCTATAATTATGAACATCTAAGAATGTGGAGAAAAAAGTATTTACCATTATTTTTACTAATTTTGTTTCATATTAAAAAAATTATAGCACTTTTGGTTTTTAGAATACTAGATTTATTAAGTGCACTTAGTATAATCTTGTTAGCAATTATTTTTACATTAGTTATTTCAAAACATAAAGTCCACATATAAATATCAGAAGGAGTGTACTACACTTTAAGAAAGTCTTTTAGTCGTGATAAAGATAAATTTAACTTCAAGACTAAACTCAATCACTTTGTTAATGAAGCGAAGTCCAAACTTTTTGATGTTGCTTCCTGCAAGTGTGTAATGATTTTTGCGTGTTCGTGTGGTAAGAAGCCTCTATCTCTTGTAGCTGTAAAGTAATTATGGATTGTAAATGTGATAAAGGAAATAAGATCCCTATTATTGAGAGAAAGTTTTTGTACGACCAGCGAAATGGCCGTTTAAAATATATTGGCACTTTGGATAAAGTAGAGACTAATAAGATCGAAAAAAAAAAAAAGAATGCAAAGAAAAAAGAAAAACGATATTGTTCAACCTGATATTAAAGCTAACAAAAGAGATACTCTTACAAATTCTTACCAAAACAGCCAGTTTGAGAGTCACGCAGCAAAATGTGACAGTTTGCCGTCAACATTGCAAATGCGAATTAAGCTTCCTGCAACAGAATTAATAAGCGATAGATATCGGATACTTGAGAGAGCCACTGCTGCTATTGCTTCCTGTGTTTTGCAAGATGTAGGCATGATAAATGAAGGAGATAAGTCTCTAGTAATAGATAAGAGTAAGATCAGACGAGGAAAACATAACTCCAGTATAGTTTGGAATTAAAATGCATCCCTTTGTAAAGTTTGGAGCAGTTTATGTGTTTAAATTAGTACAGAAGACAAGACAGCTGCCCTACAGGGTACGTAAAATAATTTATTCTGTCATTCAGAGGAATGCGTATTTTTGTCATCTCGAAAATCTTTAAATTTCAATGGTACTAGATGAGAGAGTGCACATTAAGCAGCTAGATTTCCTAAGACTGCTAAAAGCAAGGGGAAAAAAATGGAAATCAGTGCGAACTTTTCAACCACAGACCATCGATTTTGCAGCTGTAAATTACATTGAACTTATTGATTGGTCCAAGTGCAAACTAACACCTCCTCCAATAATGAGCAATGTGTCAGCGCACAGCCTAGAAGAACTTATTAATACTAATGTTCTCCCATAGTTTGAGCTAATTAAATTTCCTTGCCACGCACAAAGTGTCGAAAGAATTGTAAAGCTCGTAACAGAATCTTGTACTAAAGTAGTATGTGGAGAAGAGAACAGGGATGGTTTCATAAGAACAACTTTGCTATCAAGGTCAACTATGCCATCATTTGACTATAAATCTCAATTTAAAACAATGCCCAACACATCTGAGGAACCTTAAAGACATAAAAAATAGGTAAAATCTATAAACCATTCTCTAATAAGCTATGACATGCAATATTATTAAATACATATAAATGTGTGTAACTATACTTGGACGTATAATACTGTAATAAAAGGTTATATTCAACAAATTCAGAATTTTTTAAATATTTTTGAAACGTAAGTATGTCATGTATGTATTATTGCATATTAAACACGTAAATTTCAAATTGTAGGCGATTTTAGCCCAATTTAAGGCGTGTGCGCGAAATAAAGATAATATGTAAAAGCTATGAAATATTTTTTTTTAAGGTTCAAACTACGTTATATACTGACAATTTATGACTGTTGCATTACAAAAAAGAAAAATACAAAAAAAAAAAAAACTGATTTTGTTATTTTTTGAAATTTACAATTTTTAACGTATTTTTTCAAACATTCAACCTCATGCGCGAGCTAAAGATGTCAACATAGGATTTATTACTTTTATTTTTCCCCAATTGAAGATACCAAACTAAAATTTTTGAGAGGTAACGCAATTCCGAAATAAAAAAATCGATTTTTTTCGAACCACTCTAATGATAACCCATCTGGTTGAAAGAAAATAGCGATAAGGGAACGCTGGTTGACTCAATTTTTACCAAATCTGAACCTGTCGGTCACTTTGGCCACTATACTTTAATTTTAATATGATACATCCTATCAACTTCTTCAAGTAGAACATGAAACGTATCACTTTAACTTCATAACCATTTGAAACACAGTTTTATTATTAAATTACTTTTACATTGTGACATAGCATACCGTAATAAGTAACATTTTATATTGTGACATAAGTTGGTTTACATATTCGAAGCTAAAATAGATTTTCATTCGGTATTTTAAAATATGAGAACCTTAATTTTCAGGAAAACATAAAATTCTCATTTAGACGTTAGTGTTTAAGTCACTAACAATCTTAGTGTTTAATTCACTAACTTAGTGTTTAAGTCACTAACAGTGTTTAAGTCCCTTTACTGTGCACCTACAGTATGAAGGATTAGATTTATTATTTATTTAAACGAATATAAATTAACTTCTTGATGAAACGAGCAAAAAACTTTTCGTTCCTCTCTGATGATTATATCCATATATAACGCGATGAGCCACCCATGTTACAGAATTTTAATTATAAATTTTATGTATCTGAAATATCTCAAAAAGAAGAAATTTTATTTTCATAAAAATAATATTCATTTCTTTATTTTAAAGTTTTTTTTTTTTTTTTTTTTTTTTTTTAATCGAACATTTATAATCAAACATATTTTACAATTTAAATCAACAAGAATAATTAAAAATTCTAATAGATAGAAAACAAATCAGATAGATTAGTCTATATGAAAGGTTACAAGGGTTTTATAAACTAAAAAAAGCATATTTTCTCTGTTTTTATTATTTATTTATTTATTTATTTTATATTTTTTTTTATATAATGACTAAACTATTATTTTCAAAATTTTGATCGTATAAAAGAACAAAATTTAAACAATAGTTTATAAAACTTTTGTTAAAAAATTTGGAAAATTCAACCGGTGATTCCTGGTTTCCAGACGAGAGACCCGTCAGAAAGCCTATAGATATGGCTTCTCAAAAACTAATGCATCAATCGTATTGAAATTTTGTACATTTCTTCAAAATAGTATTAACTGGAGCTTGAACGAAATATATATATATATATTTTTTTTTTTTTTTTCCCGATTACAACTAATTTTACAATGCTATACGAAAGGTAAAGTACCAAAAAATGTGCTGTTTTTTGATACAACTATGGCAGAAATTATTATTTTTTTCTTAATCCTTTGTTCAAACACTAGTGTCAATTCTATTTTGAAAAAGGGTGCAAAATTTCGATAATATCGGGGCATTAGTTTTTGAGAAATCTCATCAACTTACTTTTTAAAGGATCTGTGGAAGCTACGACCCAATGGCTGAATTTTACAAACTTTTTAATAAAATTTTTTGAAAAGTATTGTTTTTAAATGTTGTTTTTTTAAATGCTCAAAATTTTGAATAAAGTAGTTTATTTATTATATTTAAAAATGAACAGAGGAAATACGCTTGCTTTTAGCCTTTAAACACCCATGTAATATTGGTACAACAAATTAAGTCTTTTCTTCTGCATCAACTGTTCTATTCCACTGAAAGTAGTTTTAAAGATACTCGTAAAAGGAAAATAAGGCGACAGTTCATTCACTTTCAGTGAGGTCAAACTTGGCGACAAACTAGTGACTTTGTGAAGATTTTGAAAATTTTGCGACCAAATTTTGCGAAAAATAGTAGTTTAGGGTTTCCGAAGTTTCGAAGCTCTCCGATGCATATCAGCCGAGATCTATAACTTTCCATGGGATTCTTGATATAATTACTGCCAAGCCCCATCGCCAAAAGGTATAATTAGAAGAGAGTTGACTTCTGAGAGAGAGTGTCTATTCACTGCTATTCAGATTTGTTCAGAGACCTATTCTGAGCGACTGCACTTCGGCAGTCGTGCTCCAAGCAACTGAACTTTGTTTGTGAACTAGTAAAAATTTTTGCTCTGGAGTATTTGATGTTATTTGCTTTACTCCTGTAGAACAAGTGACTGTTTTATGGGACTTTTCCAAAATATTCGTCGCATTGTGACTTTTGCAGTACACTGTAAAAAAATAACTGTTACCAGCTTAAAGAAAATCTCTGTGATTGGAGAAAATTAATTATTTTCTCTAATCACAGAGAGTTTCTTGCAGATGGTAATAGTTATTTTTTACAGTGTACGTGTGACAGCTTCATCGGACTGTTACCAGAATATTCGAGAAAATAACAGTGCAATTGAACAGTTTCGAGAATATTCGTTAAAATCAGTTTTTTTTTTTTTTTTTTTTTTTCCCTACTTATTCGAGAAGTTACATTGATAAAGAAGCATTTATTGACTAGAACCTACATGTTTCTTTACAAACTACTTTCTCAAACATGAAAAGTCGACAAGTTTTCCGTAACGTTTTTCGCATTTATTTACTTATCTTATTTTTTCATGCTTGTACGTATGAAAATATTTTAAAGATTAAATTAATAGGACAGAAGGCAAACTCTAATAGTTGACAAAAATAATCAGTGAGATTAATTTGCTTAGCATTAAATGTAATCAGATTTTAAAAATACAAACTCTTTAATCCCATTTTGATTTTCGAAGAGCACTCTTAAAGAGGTATATCTTCATTAATAGTAACCGATCAACAAGCGATATTTCATCTTGAAACATTTCAAACAATACTTAGGACATACCTATTGCATATAAAATCTACATACTTCATATTTTAAACATTTATTTTTCGAGAGATATTGTAAACTCAATACCGCGTTTACTATTTAACTATTATAATTTTAAACTAACTATTCGAATTAAAATACCTTAACTCTTTTGTCATTTCCATTAAATTTCGATTAATTGAGTCATTGGAAATCATATTCAAGTGATTTCAAAAAGTAATTATTCGGAATTCAACTCACAGCACTAAATTATTAATCCAAACCTCCATATGAGTGAAGCGCAACCCACTTCAAAATATCTGCCTGAACTTTTCCAGTTCTCTCGTTTATATTTCAAAGCTTCGCAGTTCATTAACTTTAGGGTATTGTTGTTAATTAAAAGTGGAAATTTTTGAGACTATTTTTAAATAAATAAATTTAAAAGAATTGGGTGGAAAAAGGAAACGGTTACTTTAAGCAACTATGAGATATTTTTAAGCGTTTGATCGTTAACTCTAATCAAGGTTATTTTTCAAAAGAAATAAATTTAATTACTACATGATCTAAAGAAAATTGGCTGATTCTGCTAATTAGTTAGTCTTTGTGCTTCATTTTCTATAAAAGAGTAACTAAGTGCTACTAAGCTTTATTTCCTAAAAATTGCAAGTCTTAAATTACCCGATAATTTAAATATACTTCTTTTATTTTTATTCTTGTCATTATTTTGTTTAAAGAAGATGAAAATTTTTACTCAGTTTTAAAAACATAAAATATGAAGATCATCTAGGAATCTTGTTCAGCATATTTAAAAAGTATGCGAGGTATTTCAGATAAGCGGTATATAGTAAGGCTGATAGCTGTAATATTTTTAACCATTGTATAAAAATATAACAAAAAAAAAAAAAAAAAAAAAAAAAAAAAACCTTTCTGTCTTTATTTTTAACTTAGAGAATCAGTTTGCTTTATTTTATTTATATATTTATTTATTTTATGGCATTATTATAGAAAGTCTTTATGGTTTGCTTATTAATTTCATCTTAACTATGGCTTTCTCTTTAAATATTTCGCTACTTAATGAGTTAACCCTTTAACGTTCACTATTTAATTTATTTTAAAAAATATTAAACTAATTTTAAAAGTGGCTTTTACACACATAACTGGTCATATATATTTAAAAAATTAAAAATTAGCATTGTCCCTTTTCGAGAAATTATTGGTTTGAAACATCTATAAGTTAACCTTATTAAATTCAAATAATATTTAATTTAATAAATAAAACGCTTTGTAAGCAAACATTATCGACTACAAAATCTCGTATAAGTTGTTTCAGGAGAAACCAATTGTCCAGCTCTTCATTATACGAAAAAAACTAGACATGAGTGCATCATCAAACCAGCAATTTGCACTCGCACCCACTAAGAAACTTCAAATGAATTATTTATTTAGCTTTCCTTTAAACATTATTTGATAATTTTTTTAATAGTGCTGCTATCTACCGAACAGAAGTTTAACAAAAGTTTAAAAATTGATTAAAACAAGGAGGAAATGTTAAAAAAAAACTCCTATGTAAAAATTATAAAATGATGTCAAATGTTTGGTTTCGCTGTGAAACAAACGAACGTTAAAGGGTTAAATTCAGCAAAATGTGAGTAAATGCAGTTTAATATATTGACAAATTTATTTATTTTTGCATGATTAAATTACATAATTATTTATTTACAATTTAATTTTTGTTTGCTCTGTCTTGTTTCTTTGTTGAAATGTCAAAATTTTCTATTTTGTTAAACGCAGGATTTTTTTTTTTTTTTTTGTTTCTTTTTTTTTTTTTTTATGTGCAATATTTCTTTCAAATATATAACTAATTTATTTTTGAATAAAATTTTAAATATTTTATAAAATAATTACTTTTTGTGCTAAGGATTTGTACTTATTTAATAAAAACAGAATACTTGCCCTATTGTAGCATGGTTTAAACTTCAGGGTTTAGATTTTAGCTTTTATTATTATTATTATTATTATTATTATTTTCTGTAAAATCTGGAAATTTTCGAGAGAAGTCGGTATATTAGTTGAATTTCTAGGTCTTATTTTGAAAAATTCTCATTATCTTTTATTTTCAATCTTCATACATATATTAGATCTATTTTTTACTCCATGTTTTTGTAGGGTTTTAGTAGTAATATAAAATTTATTCTTATTTTCATATCTTTAAGTACTGCAAAAAGATAAGGAATAAAATAAAAACAAAACTGACTTTCTTGTATCGTCTAATTCTTTTTATGAGTTAAAAAACAAAAAATCTTCATATTTAAAACATAGACATATTCTGAAGAATATTTTTAAAAAATACTCCAAAAATGTCAGCATCTTTAGGTTGAAAATTAAATAAATATTACTGCATAGTCAGGAAAAGGCAAGAAAGATAGACAGGAGTCACAGCATTTTGTATTTTAGAAAACACTAACATTTTACAGTACTTCTTTTTTATATATTTAATCGCGGAAATACGACAATTAATTAAAGCAATGCTCATAATAAAAAAATATTGCTATACTAAAATACAGAATGCTGCAACCCTAGACTGACATATAGATATTGATCTAGCTATAACTATGTAATATTTGCGTCAAAAATTTAAATTTCAGCAACAAATTATTTTTGAATAGCTGTAATTTGAGTACAGTTGGGGGACTGGTGATAATTTAAACACATTAAACAGGAAATTCTTCACAAATGTCTCAAATTAAAAAGTATATTTACTTTCTTATACTTTTAAATTCGAATGCTGAAATACATTTTTGCGAAATTTCTTCCAAAATATTTAAAAGTTTCATTGTAATTTCGCATGCATCCAGATATCTAGATCAACGTTATGGTCAAACAGTCAGCTAGATCTAATTACTTTTTTTTTCAATAGTTATTTTTCTTTGAATTTTAGTCTTATTTTAGTTTATCACCTGAATTTTTTCTGACGTAACGATTATATTGTACGATACATAAAATTTAAATGGGGTGTTTAATTCAGATGCTCTTTTTCCTGTATTATATTTATAATTATATTTATTATTATTTCTACTTCGTCGATTTCAGAGGAAACATTTTATATTGAAAATCGAAGAAAAAATTGTAGAATTTACGTACTTGTTTACGATAGTTTTTTTTTAAATTACACATATTCGTAAAATGGAGTCTATATAGTGTTTCTCATAAAAATAAGTGAATTTTGATTTCAAAAGTAAAAAATAAATAAAAATAAAGCCTTCATCTAAACAAGAATCTTTGACAGATAACCTTAACTGCATGATAAATTTTTCTTCACTCTTCATTGAGAAATTCTCTCATTCCTATTTGTTATCGGTTTCATTATTTTTAACACTTTTTTCTTATTTACTATGGACAATATTACGCCCATTTAATGTCGAATCAGTAATTAATTTCCTCTTAATTTCCTTTTACTACTATTTAAAATATTTTCTCATAGTTATAAGTTGAGCACACGTGTGTTTATTTATTCTATTGTGCTTAAATGTATGATTATTTAGAATTTTATCTGTTTGAATCTTTAAGTTAATTAGTCTTGAAATATTTTCTTTTGTATATTTCTGTAAATTGGTGCATCTATCATGTCACTCTCTCCGAGAAGAATTCTATTTTTTCTCGAACATATTAAAAAATAATTTATATCACATGATTTGAATATTTTATTTTCTTATTGTTTTTCCTTTTTATTAAGAATAAAATGTCTGAAACGCATAGAATATTTCATCTTTAACATGCCCATTAAATACATATAATTCTAATTATATTATTAGTTGAATAAATTAAAAACATATGTATATATATTCAGTGTATTAACAGTGTACTTTCGCCAATACATTTTGACATAAATACTGTTATTTATTTTTACTATAACTCCATCATTTGCTTCCTAATACTGTACGTAATGGGAAGCTTAAATTTACTATTCATACTTTGTGCATTCAGTTTTGAAATTACCATGAATCTGAAAAAAATACTTTTAGTTAAACTCTCAAAACTTCCAGTAAACTATTCATATAAAAATACTCGATTCATTTTGTAGCGTCCAATAAAATCCGATTAATTAATTCATTAGAGCTCGAAATCAGTTCATTTCAGAAATTAATTCTGCAAAACTCATCTTTTAATACTAAATTATTTATCATATATCCCATTAAACTGGATGAGTGTATCGCTCGGCAAAATATCTCACCCAATTCTCTCATCCGTATTTCAAAAATTTTAAGCTCATTAACAAATTCAATATTTAGTTTAATTAACGTGTCTATTTTTATAATTATTTTTAATAGGAAAAATGATGCACTTATAATTAAAAGAAAAGAAAAACATTTTTTATATTCCATACTTAAAATTCCGACTATTAAAGGTTATATTTAATTAGTTTTCAGTAGATTTGTTTTAATATATGAGACGCTGAATATGTAATCTTAAGTAAAATTATCTCATTTTACTAATTAGTCAGCCATTATACTTAATTTTTCAAATGGATATTAGTAAGCTATTATTTTCTTAAAGTCTGTAAACCTAATTCCTTATTAATTTAAATATATACTTTTTTTTTTTTTTTCAACCTATACCACTCTTTCATTCGCATCATATTTAATAATAAATTGAGAAAAATTTTATGCCTAGAGTTTAAATCAAAAACTTTTCAAAGCAACTAGAATTACACGTAAGATATGCTGAAAAGATATTTAATACAGTAAGTAGTATTCTTAGTCTCAAGCATGAAACTTTAAGCAATTTTAAGCACTTTATTAAAATTCATATTTCCAAAACAAGGATTAAAGGGAAAATTCTTGTAATTTCCTGTTTGTTGAACTTCTAATAAATATATATATATTATTATTATTATTATTATTGTTAAATTATGTCTGCATCATATTATATTCTTTGACAATTTCGTTTACATTTATATATATATATATATATATATATATATATATATATATATATATATGCGTGTGTGTGTGTGTGTGTGTGTGTGTGTGTACATGTATTGAACCATTTAAAGAGTATTATTATTATTATTATTATTATTATTATTAAAGAAGTAGCAAATTGTTATTATTATTTTTGTTTTATAAGAAAACATTTAGTTTGTAATAACTTCGTGTTGAATAATATGTATTTAAAAAAAAAAAAAAAAAATGCATAAATTGCCAAATACACGCAGCAATTCATTTTACTTCGAAATAATGAAGAAATAAAATCCGAAATAATTAAAATTTTATATATATATATATATATATATATATATATATATATATATATAAATGAGTTCAACTACTTTCATCCTGTTGAAAGTAGCTGAAGTACCTACTTTGCACCTCAAATTTTATCTGCTTAAATGACATACTGAATTATTCCTACCGGAAAAAATATTGTGTGTTTTATCCCTTTCATGTTGTTTGCATTGCAAAAAACTTTTCATCCATTAGAAATCGGCTGCAGTGTTTCAGTACATTATATTCTAATAGCTTCATTTCGGACAATTTCATAATTCGCATATTTTTAAAATTTGTTTTCTATTTCAGCAAAGTGTTTTTCGCATAATGACATTCAGTTCGGTAAATTAATATTTTCTTTGCACGCCACAGAATTTAGTCTGACGGTTTAGTATTATACAGGGTGTTTATAAAGTCTCGGACCCATTTTGATGTTTAATAACTCATAAAATAATAATGATAGATTAAAATTAATAACATAAATGGTTAGATAGACTCAAAAAGTTTCATGACCCTTGTCAATGAACTTCCACGTGTGCCCCCTTCATCGCACAGAGAATATCAAGTGGATAGTCAGTTTCACGCCAGGTAGCGGCAAGCATGTCGGCATCCACAGAGGCTATTGTTGTTGTAATTCTGACTTTTAGGTAATTATTCGACTGCCGCTCGAATAAAACATCTCATACAAAAGTACTACATAGAACAAACACATAAAAAGTAAACATAGCATTGCAATAGTTGCCAAAAACAAAAGAGAGAAAAATGCAATTAATAAGCAGACGATATTTAGAAAAATACAGATATTAGACTGGAAGATGAAATTATCTGAAATTAACCACACGCGCAGGCGATATTTACAAAAGTAAATATATTCAAACCTGAAAAGAAAATATATGAGTTATTCCATCAATAAATGCCATAAGTTTGTTTATATCTTCATTATTTTATGAGTTATTAAACATCAAAATGGGTCCGGGACTTTATAAACACCCTGTATATGGTAAGAGTGGAGGTGCTATATTGTGGGAATAACGGAGTAACTCGATCTTCATTCAACTGTATTTAGGAAAGAATAAAAAAAGAAAGGATTTGAAATTTTAGGTAGTGCTGTTGTTGTCCATATTGCCTCTCAGGAACTCGGAACACGGTAGTGTAATTACCCGAATTACGACGAGAGGCGAGTGATTTCCATTTTTAAGAGCAAGGGTGGAAGCGTGACTTAAGCAGGGCTGAGTATTCCCTGATCCAATATCCTCATAGGTCTAATTTTGATGGGAACTTGGAGAATTTTGCGATTGTGACAGATTTAACGTGCAATGGTCGTCACTAGCTCACACGATGGTTTTCAATTGGCTCGAGTATGCAACCCGTAATATTTCAATTACCGGTGGACTTACTCTCTAGGCAACTGTGGCCATTCGTGTAGTGGTAATGGAATCAAATACCTGTGGGATTTGGGAAATTTCGTAATTGTGTGAAAAAGAATTATTTTATTCGTTGATACTATACATTAGATTTGACCAAGTAATGCATGATAGGAGGAAGACAAATACAGTAAAAAAAAAAAAAAAAAAAGTGATAAAGACAAATATAGTGAAATGTGACATAGAAGGACATATTTTGTTAATGGTTACCAAAAAAAAAAGTGTTTTCTTTAGAAATTAACTTTTTTTGTTTTTGTAACAGTTATAATTTTTTTCACCTTATTCATGGTCTGATCATAGGTTTGATAAGATTAACATCTCTGCAATTTCAGATATCTTATCTGTTTTAATGTTAATTTTAATAGGTTCCCATTAATCGTAATTCACCCAGCAGTATATTTCGATCCAATTTGCTAAATGCGATTTTGGTAATCATTTCTAACTCGTACAATTTGTTACAGTTTTACCAAAGTATTATATGACTCATTTCGATAAATTTCCTTTCTCTTTTTTTTTTTTTTTTTTTTTTTTTTTTTTTCCTCCTTAAACGTGTGAGAAATTTGATAATTTTAATATTAAATTTTACTGATAATTTGATTACTATAGTAACTTATAAAAATTTTGTTTTAAACCATTTTGAAATTGTCTAAAGGTTGCATATTCTATGTTATATCAATAACAAACGTTTTTTCAGACAACAAATAGTAACATTTTAACAAAATGGGTAAATTTAACTTATATCTGTTAAATAACTGCCTCTACACTGTTAAAAATAAAATCCTAGATTTTTTAAGTATAATGGTTCCAATTAGCTGCAACCAATGTTTAGGTGCAATTTTTCACCATATTAATGGTGCTAATTCAGAAGTAAGCATCACTAAAATGATCAAACTTTGCATCAGAATATTAGTTGTAACTAAAAATGCCTATTTAGTACCATTGATTTAATGAAACGCTGTACTGTTATTATTAACAATGTATCATAATACCTTTTCGGCAATTTACCGAAATAAAAATGAAAAAATACAAGTTTTTTTTTTTCCTTGAAATGTGACTAAAGATAGTATTTGCGTGTTTTTAAAAAGGAATCTTGAAGTAATTTTATTTAAATAAGGTAGTAGCTACACTTGCATTTTTTCCCCACCTGAACAAAATAAGAAATTTTTAGAAAATATACTATTCAAAATTTACTATTAAATGTATTTTTCTGTGCATTGAATGCTCACATTTAAATTTTATCTTAAAAAAAAAAAAAAAAAAAAAAAAATACAAACCTGGTGTGAAAAATCTAATTTAATATTATATGAAATCCTACGTAGAACTTTTTTCATAATTAACTTCTGAAAATTATATTTAATGGACTTTATAAGCAATTCTTTATTTATTATTTTTTTTTTACACAGTCCGTTCAAGGTAAGTTTTTTCAAGCATTGCTCATTGTTTTCTGTTATGAGATTGCTTACCAATTTTAACTGCAATAGTTTGACTTGTACAATGTTTCATGTTGCAGCTTTCTATTTATACCATAGCAAGAAATGCTAACTTGTGGCTGATTAATTACTTCTTAAAATATAATTATGTTCTTAGAATCATTTTAATAAGGGAATTTTAAGTAATAACATTTTCACGAAAAATTCGGAAGGACCAAAAATTTTCCTTACATAGAAATTTAACTGATAACAGGTTCATTGGCAAGCTGTAAATTTAAATTACGTACAAAAATAAAAGAAAAAAAACTTCCCTAGCTGTCAATATCATGAAAAACGGTAGTTTTTCGAGTGACGCAAGCGGAAGCCCAAACTGACGCTGCAAACTCATATATACGGCTAGTTTGACTTCAAAGAGATTTGTAAAAGCCGACACTTAATATCTCAGCAAATATACCATATTTTGTTCTGATCTTTTCAAAATAGTCTTTTATCTTCGGTCTTAATCTATCCTGAAATTTTTACATTTCTACATAAAGTATGTTTTGAGATCTGAATCTCAATTTAAAGCCAAAATGGGAAAACGGTTGGAGTAATGGACTGAAATTCTGAAAAATATCTCTAAAACGGCTCGAAGGATTTTCATATAATTAATATATGTTGTTAATAGGATCTTTCTGAATCTAGTAACGTCTTCGTTTTTTTTCAGGAAAACTCTTGTTTTTTATAAAAGTTGTTTTAAAAATGGAACTATATTACTCCGCCAATTGCATGCTTTTCTTCGGCGAAAACGTCGTGATGTGGTTTTTACTAGCAAGGCTTGAGAAGGCCATGTTGGTTGGTTGACCAACGTGAATGCAGTCAATGAATTATTTAAACTTTCCTTTTTTTAACGCAAAAATACTTTATTGCATTTTTTATATATTTATTGTATATATGCTAAGTCAAATTCACTTAAATATATTTTCTCTTCTGCTATGAAAAAGATATTTTTGATTTCAAAATTTCATATTTAGTCAAAAAATTATTTAGATAATATTTTAAATAAGGAAGTATTTTGTAATTTTAGATATTCCATTTTATCATATTAATGATGAATTTCCAATTTTTTTAATTGAAAAAATTTTTAATCTTTCATGAACATCGGTTTTATAATAACTCAATGATTTGCGATTCCTATTCATGTATCCTTACGCGCCGGGAATGAAAAAAAAAAAACAG
Source organism: Salticus scenicus (assembly GCA_963930645.1). Taxonomy (NCBI): domain Eukaryota; kingdom Metazoa; phylum Arthropoda; class Arachnida; order Araneae; family Salticidae; genus Salticus; species Salticus scenicus. Next base: position 123,583,163 of record OZ005656.1, read on the forward strand.
CAAATAGAGTTTTGGCGCCATCTATCGTTTTTATTTAAAACATACTCTTTCGTAAATACATACATACATATATATATATATATATATATATTTCTTTTTAAAAATTAAAAATCTCTTTTTGAAATACAGTTAGTTTATTCATATATTTACTTTTCAGACTTTAAAATGATACCTATTTTAAATATTAGCATAATCAAACTAATTTTTTTATTATTATTTAAAGCTATAATGACTAGGGAATGAAAGAAAAAAAAAAAAAAAACATGAAAATAGAATTAAAATTCATGAAAAGTGTGTCAAATAGCAATTATTGAAAAACACGTCAAAATAAATAAATAACATCTTTACTTTGAAACCCATGATTTATTTTAAAAATATAATTCTCTCTTTCTTTCTTTCTTTCTTTTTTTTTTTTATTAATTAATTTCTGCATGAAAAATTCCATTTCATAACTATATTTAAAACTACAATAAATAAAAAACCCTCCTTTAATTTTAAATATTTATTTCTACATGTTTCTAAGCAATTAAAAGTTTTTTTTTTTTTTTTTTTTTTTTTTTTTTTTTAAAGAAAAATAGCTTAAATATGGGAATGTATGGTTTTATCATGAAGGTAATAATTTGGCCATCTAGTGGCGCCATCTTGTAGTTTGTATTAAACCATATACATTCCTATATTAAATTTATTTTTCTTAAAAAAAAAAAAAAAAAAAAAAAAAAAAAAACACTTTTAATTGCTTAGAAACATGTAGAAATAATTATTTAAAATTAAAGGATGGTTTATTTTGCTTATTTTAGTTGTAAATATATTTATGAAATGGAATTTTTCATGCATAAATTAATTAATTAAGAAAAAAGAAAGAGAGAATTATACTTTTTAAATAAATTATTATGGGTTTCAATGTAAAGATGTTATTTATTTATTTTGACGTGTTTTTCAATAATTGCTATTTGACACATTTTTCATCAATTTTAATTCTAATTTCATATATATATATATATATATATATAGCGTATTTATCCGATCGTTCATCCCCTATCCATTGTTGCTTTAAATAATAATAAAAAAAATAGTTTGATTATGTTAATATTTAAAATATGTATCATTTTAAAGTCTGAAAAGTAAATATATGAATAAACTCTAACTGTATTTTAAAAAGATATTTTTAATTTTTAAAAAGAAATATATATATAACTTGTATTTTCCACAAAACTTAAGCTTAACTTGTATTTTACTTATTAACTTGTATTAACTTTAGATTAACTTGTATTTTCCATAATTTTTTCTTTAAATGATTTTATCTTATTTTTAAAATTATAGAAATATAGAGCTTAATTTATATTTTGTCTATTTTTTTCCACCAAATATTTTTATGAAATAATTTTTACCTGCGCTTTTGATGAAAATTTAAATTGTGAATATTGGAGCTTAGCCTCAAAAGGGAAAAGAAAATAAATAAATTTCCATTTTTAACATTAACTTGATTTTTTTAAATTGTTTAATTTGCATTTGTAATTCTCTAAAAAGAAACTTGCAAAATGTAAATTACGTAATTCTAACTTAAATTTGAAATTTCCCACTTATTATTATTATTATTATTATTTTAAAGAGTTTGAGAATCCCACTCAATATTTTTTTCTAGTGCGAAGCTTCTCCATTTTGTTTCCAAGTGGCAGGCTACTTGAAAATTTGTCGGCATGATAACGTTTGAAATACTGAATTAATTCAAACTAAATTTGTAGTGTGGATTTATCTCAGAAATGTATTTGTTATGTTCATTTGCCAACTTAATCTACCCTCTTGTTTCCCTGTGCCAGCTCACTGAAAATTTCAAATTTACATTAGAAAGGTTCTATGTTAAAACTCCATATATACAAGACTTCATTAATAAATCCATCAAGTCCATTAATAAATTGTAGAATTGAAAAATTGTAGAATTGTAGAATTTTGAAAAAAAAAAAATGGTGGCAACTTCATTATAAAAGATAAATCAGTTTACCCTTCCTAGGAGCCAGAAGGACTTGTTTTAATTTTTTGATCAATAACCCCTAAAATGTAATGATATCAGTACAAAAAACCCTTAACGGGTTAAAAGTTTGTGACGCCGCTACTTTATGGCTAGAAGAATTTGAAATATGAACCTTAAAAATAATGATATGAAATTTTAAGTGACGCTTTGCAATTAGTTAAAATATACATAGATTTTCTTATTTGATCATTTACTTTCTACTTTTATTTATATTTATAATGCAAACGTAATATTTTTAGCTTCAACATCAGCCAGATATATAAAATACACTCACTGATGCTTTTTAATTCACATTTCAAATTCAAAATAGCAGTTTTAAAAGTAATGATATAAAAATTCCAGTGGCGCCTCGGTGTTATTTTAAAAGATTTGTTTTTAGATTCCATTAAAATTACTTTTGTTTTGTCTAATAAAGTATATTTACATAGTGAAACAGTGCTTTTAATTTTCAAATATACTGTCAAATAATTATACTTTCACTGAGTTTGCATTATAAATTAAAATTATTTATTTCAATAAATTGATTTATCTTTTGCATCACGCTATCCAAAACATAGTATCATTATCATAGTATCCAGCTGAGTGAAAATTTGCGCAAAGAGGTAGTGTGACGTAAGGAAAATATTTACACAGATTTTACTTTCAGTTTTGGATAGCGTGATGCAAAAGATAAATCAATTTATTGAAATAAATAATTTTAATTTATAATGCAAACTCAGTGAAAGTATAATTATTTGACAGTATATTTGAAAATTAAAAGCACTGTTTCACTATGTAAATATACTTTATTAGACAAAACAAAAGTAATTTTAATGGAATCTAAAAACAAATCTTTTAAAATAACACCGAGGCGCCACTGGAATTTTTATATCATTACTTTTAAAACTGTTATTTTGAATTTGAAATGTGAATTAAAAAGCATCAGTGAGTGTATTTTATATATCTGGCTGATGTTGAAGCTAAAAATATTACGTTTGCATTATAAATATAAATAAAAGTAGAAAGTAAATGATCAAATAAGAAAATCTATGTATATTTTAACTAATTGCAAAGCGTCACTTAAAATTTCATATCATTATTTTTAAGGTTCATATTTCAAATTCTTCTAGCCATAAAGTAGCGGCGTCACAAACTTTTAACCCGTTAAGGGTTTTTTGTACTGATAAATACTACGCGACATTTCGCTTTGGCCGCTATGCTATTCCGCTTAGAAACTTGATAGCGACATCCACACGATAACGCGTGATAGGCCGCTTGACGAGAACTCGCATCATGCGATATCATGTGATGTGATTGGCAATTAACGTTTCAAAGAATGTTTGCATTTGTTGATTTTCCGGGTGGCATTCCTAAAAGTTTCTAAACAAACTTATAATATTATGTTCTTAAAGTTATTATTTACCTATTTCAAAATATAAAGTTTTTAAGGGCCATAAATGTATTGACGTTCTAAAATATTTTTTGATATAATGTTAATGTAAGTTCGAATCTAATTACCTGACAAGGGTTACCTATTTCTATAATTCTTAAGCTATTGATTCTCAAACACATATTTGCACCAGATTTCAAAATAAAGTTAATAAAAAATACAGTTTATTTTTTAATAGCATCTAATAGTCTACTGTTGCATCTACTGTTAGACAAACGTTAAAATATATTTCTATTAGGAAGTACTAGTATTTCGGCAACACTGAATTTTATTATTATTTATTTGTTTATTTATTATTATTTTTCTTCATTTAGAATTTGTTTTATAATTATCAGATGGTTTTTATTTTCTATACACTTTTTATTATTATGCTTTGGGGCCATTACATAAAAAAACTATAAGTTTAATTTCTGTTTTTTATGTAAAATAATATGTTTTTTAAAGAAATTAATAGAGTTGAATATATATATATATATTAATGCACATTCCTTTTATTCAGTTTTATTTTCTGAATTATTTATTTTCTATAATTTACCTACACAAAAATATGATAATTATATTCAGGATTTAATAGGCATTATAAATATGAATAATTTTTTACTCCCTTTTTGTAGTTCATTAAAAATTTCATTGCATTGTAATTTTGAAGAACAAGTTTCGTAATTCCCTTTCTGGACAAAAGAGAAATAATAATGGAATTTTCTGCACCAACAAAACATAAAATGTTATTTGCGTTAGTTTATTATGCTACTCTTCCTTGCATTACTCACTTTTTTAATGATTAGAGTATCCAAAGTAATAGTCTTTTATTGCCATGAATTTAAATAACGCTTTATTCTTTTGTTAATTAAGTATATTTTGTTCTTTGCTTTTAAAAAAGATTGTTGCATGCATAAGCAAACAATTTTAGACTTCATATTAGTGTGTTTAATCCTTAATTAATTATAAAGAATCACTCTTTCTTTTGCTGAATTATTTAACTCCGACAAAGTGTAAAATAAATTTCATTTGCGTTAATTATTAAATAGTAAGTAAATATTGTATGTGCATATATAAAAAGTTTTATAGACATCATTAGAAAAATTTAAAAATATATTAACTGCGTTAATTAAAGTAATATTTAACGCCATGAATATAAATAAAAAATGTCTTACTTGTGCATTACATCATTATATATTTTTCTATAAATATGTAATCACTAGTGCTACAGAAAAGTATTCACACTTTACAGGGTTCGATGTGACCCTATTTTTTTATGCGCTTTTTATTATTTTGTCGCCATTATTTCCAAACAGCAATTATTTAAATATTCTTATAGCATTAAAATTTATTATAAAAAAATATTTTGAAAGCATGTTAATTAAACATTAAAGTTCAAGTAAAAATATAACCCACATGTCACATTCGACTTAATGCAATATATTTTGTAAAGCATGTCCTCGTTTATATTTCAATCGAGAACCTCTTGTTTATATTTCAAAGCTTCGCCGTTCATTAACGTTAGTGTATTTTTGTTAATTAAAAGTGAACATTTTTATAACTATCTTTAAATAAGTAAATTTAAAAGAGTTGGGTGGAAAAAGGAACATATTACTTTAAGCAACTGCGAGATATTTTTAAGCATTCGATCGTTAGCTCTAATCAAGGTTATTTTTCAAAAGAAATAAATTTAATTACCGTGATCTTAAGGAAATTGGCTCATTTTACTAATTAGTAAGTCTTTGTGCTCTTTTTTCTATAAAGGACTAACTAAGCGCTGTTAAGATTTTATTTCCTAAAAATTGCAAGTCTTAAATTACAGGGTAATTTAAATTTACTTTATTATTATTATTATTTCTTTTGTTTAAAGAAAATGAAAATTTTTATTTAATTTTTAAAACATGAAATATGTAGATGATCTAGGAATCATGTTTTGAGCATTTAAAAAATGTGGGAGGTATTTCAGATAAACGATGTATCATAAGATAATTAGCTGTATAATATTTTTAATCATTTGCATAAAAATACGACAAAAAAGGATAGTTTAACCGTTATTTATAACTTATAGAATTAGTTATATATATATTAATTATTATTATTATTATTATTATTATTATTTTAATGACATTATTATAGAAAGTCTTTATGGTTTGCTTATTAATTTCATCTTAACTATGGTATTCTCTTTAAATATTTCGTTACTTAATGAGTTAAACTGAGCAAAATAAGCGTAACTGCAGTTTAATACATTAACACATTTATATATTTTTGTATGACTAAATTACATAATTATTCATTTACAATTTAATTTTCGTTTATTATGCATTATTTGTGTGTTGAAATGTCATAATTTTGTTTTTTGTTAACGCGTGATTTTTTTTTTTTTAAGTGCAATATTTCTTTTAAATATATAACTAATTTAATTTTTAGCAAAACTTTAAATATTTTACAAAATAATTACTTTTTATGCTAATGCATGGTTTGTACTTATTAATAAAAACAGAATACTTATTTTAATGTTGTACAGTTTAAACTTCCGGGTTTAGTTTCCCCCCCCCCCCTTTAAAATCCGGACATTTTCGAGAGAGATTGATATTTTTGTTCAATGGCTAGGCCTAAATTAAAAAAAAAAAATCTCATTATCTTTTATTTTCTATCTTCATATATCTTAGATCTAATATATATATATATATATATATATATGTATATATTTTTAATGTGTTAACGAAACTTTATATTTCAAAGGTATACATATTTTGAAGCATGTTTAAAAATATCCCCAAAATATCCCACTCTGTAGCTTAAAACTTAAGTAAATATTGACTGTGTAATCCCAAGAAAAGCAAGAAAGATAAACAGGTGTCACAGCATCCTATATTTTAAACATCACTAACATTTTACATTTTTTTTTTCTATATTTAATCGCAGAAATTTGACAATTAATTAAAAAAAATGTTCATCAATAGTGCTATATCAAATTACTGAATGCTGCGACCCAACGCATTCATATAGATATACATTTAGCTATGTAATATTTACGTCAAAAATCCAAATTTCAGCAGCGGTTTTTCTTTTAATAACTGTAATTAGAGTACAATCAAGATATTGCTGATAGGTTAAATACATTAAACTGAAAATTCTTCAGTAAGGTCCAAATTCAAAAATATGTTTTCTAATACTTTTAAACTGGGATGCAGAAATCATTTTTGTGAAATTTCTTGCAAAATACTTAACAGTTTCATTGCAATTTAACATGCATCGAGATACCTACATCAACGCCATGGCCAACTATTTATCTACATCATTTTTTTTTTAAATATTTGTTTGCGTTGTATTTTAGTCTTACAATTATCTCCGAACATTTTTTTTATTTTCCTGATTACATTTGTGAAGTCTCTACTCCGATTTCAACTAGATTCATTATGCTTATATTAAGTGCAGGAGACAATTAAGAGACAGACAATTTTATTTTAAATTAAACTGGAGAGATCTTGGGATTAAGAAGGAACTCAATAATGACTTAAACTAAATTACTTAAAACTATCATAAAGAAATATTTCTCACCACTTGAAGCTTACTAATATTAACAGACGACTTGATCGGGAACTCTTATAACGATGAGGAACACTTTACAACATCCAACAGAGCATTCTGAAATATTAACCTCCAACGACACCTTCCCCAAATCGAAAATCAATATGCAATGGTTTCTACTTACTACGGCTAGCAACACCCGTCACATATCCAGCAACACCATAACAATGCCAACGACACAACTTTCGCTCTATTTAATGTTCTCAAAAATAGACAGTACAATTCACTCCATTTTACCAAGCTGCTTCTTTAAAGACTATCCGCATTCAATTTTATACCACCTTTCCACAATCTACATAGATCCTGTTTTCAATTTATCCAACTATCTGTCCACTAACTAGGCACTCTATGCTAAACCAAATTCACCCCTGCTCGACACCTAGCTATCTTACCCAGAACATCGCCGAACTACGCTGGATCCAGTTAGAAACATTTCCCAATCTCAACCAACATTCAATCCAACTCGACGATATCACTGTACGTTACTTTCAACACTGTCTTCCCTCGGCGATCTTTACTTCCTTAACTCGATGCCAATCCTACCTCACACATTGTCTGGTATACAAATTTTTAATGGTGGTGATAAAATCAGTTGCTCTTTTTCTTGTATTATTATAAGTATTTTACATTCCAAACAGAAGATTTTTTTTTAGAATTTACGTTTTTTTTTCAGGATAATTATTATAAAATACATACATATTTATAAAATGGCGTCTATATGGTGTTTCTACAAAAACAAGTAAACTAAGATTGGAAAAATGAATAAATAAATAAATAAAATAAAATGAATAAAAAGCGAGAATCTGTGACAGGTGGCCTTAACTGCATGATAACTTCTTCTTCACTCTTCACTGAGAAAGTTTCTTATTCAGTAGTGAACAAACATTATTTTCTATTTTTTACTTCCCTGTTTGTTTGTTTTTTTATTATTTTTATAGCCATAAAGACACTTTTCTTATTTGATATTGACAATCTTACGCCCATTTACTGTCGCACCCGTGATTACTTTCCTTACAATTTCCTTTTACTACTATTTAAAATATTTTGTCATAGTTATAAGTTGAGCACACATGTGTTTATTTATTCAATTCTGTATAAGTATATGATGTTTTTTAAAAGTTTTGGTCATTTGAAGCTTTAAGATTTTTAGTTTTGAAATATTTTCTGTTCGCGCATCTGTAAAACAATGCATCCATCATATCAGTCCCTCCAAGAAGAATTCTAATTTTTCTCGAATACATTAAAAAATTATTTGTATCAATAATATATCATCTGACTTATAATTTATTAACTGATAATTCATTATCATTCTTAATTGATAATTCATTTCTTTTTATTATGAATAAAATGTCTGAGACACATAGGACATTTTATTTTTAACATATTCATTAAATACACGTAATTAAAATTATATTAATAGTTGAATAAATTTAAATAAATTTACATATATATATATATCAACGTTCGTCAATATATTTTGATATAAATATTGTTATTTATTTTGACTATAAATCCACCATTTGCTTCCTAATACTGCACGTAATGTATAGCTTAAACTTACTATTCATATTCTGTACATTCAGTTTTGAAATTATCATGAATCTGAAAGAATACTTTTAGTTAAACTCTCAACACTTCCAACAAAATATTCATATAAAAATACTTGATTTAATTTGTGGCGTCCAGTAAAATTCGATTAATTAATTCATTAGAGCTGGAGATCAGTTCCTTTCAGAAATTCATTTTGCAAAATTCAGCTTTTAATAATAAATTATTCATCATATTCCATAAAAATGGAGAGTGTATCGCTCGGCAAATAATCTCCCGCAATTCTCTCATCCGTATTACAAAAAATTTAAACTCATTAACAAATTCAATATTTTATTTAATTAACGCATCTAATTTTATAATTATTTTTTAATAAAAAAAGTAACGCATTTATAATATATATATATATATATACTGATAACTGACTGTTAAATTTTTACATGTGTATAGTTTAATCTAACTTTAGTCGTGTCCGTTTCATTTTTAAGTAATTTTGTATTTTTATTTTAATCTACATTTTACATGATTTTTATTTTAATCTTCATTTTTTAAAAGGTTTTGGATTGCCATTTTTGGTAATATTTTTTTATGATCTTCAATTTTTTCTGGTTTGAATATGCATGTTTCCTTACATGTGTATTGTACTTTGAGTATAGTCTATTTCACTTAAAATTTATTAGGTAATTTTGTCTTTTTATATTAAATATTTTTATATCTTTATTTAAATGGTTTTGGATTATCAATTTTTGATAATAGTTTTATTTTTATCTTCGATATTTATGATTTTCTCATGGGTGTTTCGGGCCTGTGAACAAAGAAATTCTTAGCTTTTGCATTCTTTGTGACAGAATACATCCATTTTTTAGCATATTTTAATTCTACCAGGCCCTTGAAAACGTTAGAATTCAAATTATGCTTTTTCTTATTCGAATTTCCAATATTCATTTCGACTTTTATTTAATTCTTTTTTGATTGGATTT